>WNWK01041361.1:0-16489 GCA_009830355.1 Cherax destructor | reverse complement strand
AAGGACATACAAATGATAGATTCCATGCGGTCAGGGTCAGGTGTCAATTGGACGAGGTTTTATGGGGGAGATAACCTCGGGCACTGTTTTGAGGAGGTTTAGGAAAAGGAGGAAGGGATGATTATCTCGTCGTTGAAGGTTGAAGAAGACCTGGGGGTATCAGAAAGGGCAGGTGTTAAGTAACTGAAGGCATGTGTGGGTATGCGGGATGTTGGTTTCAGAAAAGTTTAGGAGAGTGGTTGGGAGGAGGCAAGCTGAAGGATCATTTTGGAGGGATACAGGAACATCTGGGGAAGGAGGATAGAAGGGGTTAGGAGGACGTATATCAGAGGCGGAAGTATGGCAGGGGTGCAGGGATTAAGGTTAGGAAAGGCACCTGGGTGGATGGCTTACCTGAGATTTTTATGTGTTACATTGGGAGGTGTTAAAGGATGTTTTATGCAGAACTTTAATCAAATGAAGGATAGGGATATATGGAGGAAGAGCATAGGACAGGGGTGGTAGTGATGGTACCAAAGGGGGAAGGACGGTGATAGGATGAAGGGCTATAGAGCTATAACGTTGTTATGCTCCGATTATAAGATCTTTGAAAATTCTGGCGAATCGAATAAAGAGGGTGTTGGAGAAGGTTTTAGATGATGGGCAACATGGTGTGCCGAGGCGATGCATAAGGACTGGGCATAGGAGGATTAGGGAGTTTGGGATAACAAGAGGGGAGGGGGTGCTAGGTATAGATTGGGGACTGCATACGATAGAGTAGATAGGGAATTTTTGTTTGGGGTTTTGTTGGGGTTGGGGTTTGGGAAGAAATCGTGGGTGGGTTAGGACTTTATATGACCGGGCTTTGGCAAGGGTCCAGGTAAATGGGAAGTTGGGGGTTCAGATGAGTTATAAAGGGGTTTGCGGCAGGGTTGTCCTCTGTCACAAACCCCTGTTTGGGTGTATGCAGGACCCTTTCTATAGACTGGTTAGGGAAGAGGTTTGGGATGGGGAGGGGGTAGGGGTTGTGAGTCGAGCATAGTGGGATATGTCGATGATACAAACTGTCCTGGTGGGTAGTATGAAGGCTTATTACATGTGAATAGGATTGTGGGTATTTTTGGGGAAGTGACAGGTATGAGGGTAAATAGGGGTAAGTCAAGTTTGTTGGAAGTAGAGGGCATGGGTGGGAGGGACGTTGGACAGTAGGGGGTTGGAAGTGCCGATAGGATTAAAATTTGCGGGGTGATATTCAGTAATGATAGAGAATTGGCAAGAGAATTGAATTTGCGGTGGTGGACAGAGCTATAGATAAGTTGGGAGGCATTAGGTCTACAGAAGTAATACTGTTGCAAAGGGCAGTGGTGGTAAATGGTTTAGCATATAGCAAAATATGGTTTGTTGCTGCCGTATATCCTCTCCGGGAGTGTGATGTAGAGAGGTTGCTTGGGAGTGTTTTTCGTTATATTTGGAGTCATGGGAGGCATTGGTTAGGTAGGGAGGTGGTGACTACTGGGTTGGGGTTGGGGTTGGGGCTTTATACCGCTACGTAACAGGCTTCAAAGTATTTTTGTTAAGCAAGAATATGTGGTAGGTGGGGGTACAGGGGGCAGGAGGGTGAATGGGGTCATGCAGGAGGTACATAGGTGGTGGCGGGTTAGGGATCTGTTGAGATGTGAGGCTATGTTGAGGTTCCTCCTTGTTGTTAGGGAGCCTGGGAGGGTTAAAGTAGGCATGTTGGATAGAGTGGGGAGGGGAGGTGTGGTGCAGGGTGCAGGTATTTATCCTATGTATAATTGGAGGTTAACGTGGCATTGGATGAAGAAGGCGAATACCACCAAGAGTGCGTGAAACAGGTTATAGGTTTTTATTGGGTATTGTAGCGACGCATGCACAGTTGTTTAGAATGGGCATTATTAGGGATGGGTTGTGTGGATCATGTGGGGTCCTGGACACGGCGTATCATACTCTGTATTTCTGTGATACGTTGGTGGGGTCAGGGAGTGGTTAGTGGGGTATTAAGGAGGTGGGAGTGGGGGCTTGATGACCCTGAGGGCTTTGTGTTTGGACGTGGGGGCTTTTCCAGAGGACGTTGGTAGGAGCGGTAGTTTATTGGTGGTCGAGTACATACATATTTTGTGGGTAATGCGGGAGGCTCCCGGAGCACAGCGTATCCGAGCGTTGGCGCAGGTATATATAGGTCTAAGTGTAGAAATCAGGTTATATATGCGGGACATGGTGTAAAGCTTTCTCCAGGGTTATAGGGAATTGATGATAGGTATTCTGTTGGGGTGATGGGGGATGGGGAGGTACCTCTTTAAAGAGCTGGTCGAAAAGGGAGGTATGGTCAGGAGAGTCTGGACTGGGGATACGGCTGGTGACATAGCTAGGGTTATGTTTTTTTTTTTTTTATTTAAGAAACAGGTATATGTACATATTACATACATGGAAACGTTCGAAACATATGAACGCTTATTATTACCAACAAAATTTACATATGATAATCAACATAGAAACTCATCACAAATATACTTGTTACTAATGCATGATCATCTTTTTCCCTCCATAACATCAAAGTGCCTCATGAAACACTAGTTAAAACTTACAAATGCAATACCCCCTCCCCTCAACCTTCCTAACATAAAACTCCCCTCTGAAATTTTTTGATTAAACCAACAATATGTATACATAGCACACCCTACCCCCTAAATATACACTAAATTGTACAATCAGAACTGTATATTACACAATACCATTATTTCTATGCATCCTCTTGAATTCTGTCAAGTATTTAAATTTTAAATATCACAATAATAACTCTAACGACTACGTATACAAAATTATATGGTATTACTTTACCATATATTTAGTAAAGATTAACATAGATAATCCTAAATCACGCAAATGTTCTCCACAAGAAGAAACATAGAAACTAGGACTGTGTCTCACTGACATCGCAGTACACTGCGCACCACACCCTAATAGTATATAAAATTACATTATTATACTTAAATACACATATTACTTCCCTTTGCTGTTATTCTAATAATATTCCTTAATTCTAATCCTGACAGTACACATTACGAGACAGGTATATGTACATATTACATAAATAAGAGCGTTCCAAACATATGAATGCTTATAATTATCAACATAATTTACATATGCCAAACAAATAGCACCTCACCTCATTACACTTGACAATAAAGCACAATCATAATTTTCCCATTACCTCAAGGTGCCTCTATGAACAATACAATCACTAGTCAAAACGTGAAACTCCAAAAACCCAGGATAATACATAACTCTATCTCTCGTGAACATGCAACATATCAAAAGCCTCCATGAACAATCATCGATTAATATGCCCCCCCCCCCCCTTGGACCTTCCTAACATAAAGCTTCCCCCCCTCCCCGAAATCTTTGATGAAATCAAAAATAATTATACATAACACACCCTACCCTTTGAATCCTACACACAATTGTACAATCATAACTGTACATTGCCCAGTAATATTATTGTCTATGCATCCTCCTGCATTCTGACAAGTAAATAAATTATAAACACAGAAATAACACTAAGGACTTCATATACACTTATATGGTATCACACTACCAATATATTTAGTTAAGAATAACACAGGTAATCCTAAACCACACTATTGCTTTCCTCAAGATGGAACATGCAAACTATAACTGTCACACTGACATCTCAGTACACTGTGCATCACACCTTAACATAATATAAAAATACAGCAAGATACTTTAATACACATATTACTTCCCTTTGCTGTTATTCAGAGAACATTCACTAATTCTTATCAGGACATACACTATCCGAACCAGCAAATCCCCACACAGTTACTAATTTCTTTATCAACCACTATACATTAATGTAAATGGAACGTGCTACGTATCAATTATGTTGAAGCCAATACCACAATAAACTCCCCGGACATTATTTTATCCATAATAAAATAGGTCAAAACAGTATTACCTATTATATACAAAGTGACATTCCTCTGTGAAGGTATGCTATAGTCATACCAGAAACACAAAAATGATTACAATCAAATATATGCCAAGCTTAGCATCTCTCCATCCTTCAGTGCATACATAAAATTTTCCCTGTTACATCTTGTATCCTGTACTACAGGTATGATTATTATAGTACTGCAACCAAATCCATAAATTGCAAAGCAGGCAAACAAAAAACATAAACATCAAATACAAAGAAAAACAGGAGTCACCACAGTTTTAACCACCTTTAATTTTCCCCTTTTAATAACGTTCCTAATTCCATTCCACACATACAACACCTATGGTCATCTGTCAAAAAAAAATTTTGTACCCTGTTGTCACCCGTACTGCCAACACAAACTTTGTTCATACACCCTTACCTTACACCCCCAGAAGAACAGCCCCTCTTCACCTACACCGTCATCGTAAATCCAACAACTGTTGTACCGTAAAATCCCCATACACATCCTGAAAACACCTCGTCCATGCCGTTCCATATACTAACCTATTCCTACACTTAGTTCGGTACATATTCGCTGCAATGGCCCTTATCCGTTCCTGTCCAGTCATTCCCTTCATTCCCCATGAGGTATTTACAAAATCAACTGTCATGTACAATAACCCCTACGAACATCTGTTCGTACCCCTATATCTAAACTCAGGAATTTCAATGGATGTATCCCACCCCACCCATCATCCTTATTAACCGTGCCAGCCACTCCCTGATAGTCCCCAGATGTTCGCAAAAATACACCCCATGATAAGCAGTGTCTTCTTCCCCACAAAATTCACATCGAGCGTCCCCCAGCACTCCCATTTCGAAGCCAATATTCCGTGCAAGAATCTGTACATCACTTCCTTCACCCTTGGTTTCAATTTCATTCCCTTTAAACCTCCCCATATACCTACCCAATCATACACAGGGAAATTAGACATTCCCTCTACCACAACTCTACCTTCACCAGCTCTTTCCAATGTCGCAACTTTGATCCTCTTCGGGTTCCTAGCATGCATCATTGTGCGCAACATATCCTCACAATGTACTAAATTCTTCCCCCGCCACCACTTCCTCACATTACGCATAACATTATCTACACTTTTACCCATTGGACCCCCTTTTCTCAGATAGCAACCTTTGACATACATTCCCCTTACGTGCATTTCCAAATTAATTAACCCCAGACCCCCACATCTCACTTTCTTCACCACCACATCCTTACCCAACCAGTGTTTCCCATATCCCCATACGTACCTCAAGACTTTTCTCACGAAACCAACCACATCTTCCCTTAAAATTGGATAAATCGCCGCAACATGCCAAATTTTACTATACAGCAAGGTGTTTACCACAATAACCCTCTGAAAAATAGTCGTATCCCCTACACTCCAACCTCCCATCCTTCTCATTGCGCCTCTTATTACATTCTCTGCATTTACTTGATGCGCTCTCTCATAACTATCCATAAACACGATACCACAAATCTTTAAGCTTTCAACCACATTCCAACCACACCTTCTACCAACCATCCCCCCCTATCTCAAGCAACTTAGACTTACACAAATTTATGCTCATTCCTGTTGCCTTTCCAAATTCCTCCAAAACCGCACTTACTCTAACCAGCTCTTCCTCACACTTCACCAAAATAGTTGTGTCATCCACGTATCCAACAATCTTTGACCCGCTATTCAGCCCCAAACCCTCCCCATGGATAGGGTTATGTACATTCTCTCCGGTGTCACCTGATAGGGCGTCAACACGTGTCGTCCAGCAGACAGTGGTAGGAGGTCAGGTGGACATATATTGTAATGTGTGGTGATGATGCAAGTTTTGCAGTCACATGTCTAAACAGGTCTTGGACTTATGTGACTTAGAACGATCATTATGTTGTACTTTTGTTGGTCGCACGTAATTACTGGCTTAATGGTTATAGGTTGGAGTATTAGGGACGACAGGTGTTTATGGTGAGGTTGGGTGTTTTTGTACTCAAGTGAGTTTTTTGTGCTATTTTAGCCTCAGTGTGAATTGGCGTGAATGTGCGTGTCTCAGTCCATGGGACGACAGGTTACAGGTGTTCAGTAACATGTTTAATTTGTAGATTGTATACGGTGTAGGGTAAAGCGTCACGACACTTACATTGTTAGGTTTAGTTTCTATTTAGGTTGATGGTGAAAGCTGTGAACCATATATCGTTTGTCTTCATTGTGATTAATATCGTTAGCATTTTTGAAGTCCTTGATGTGGTATTAACATAGTTTGAAACCATAGTATAATTATATATACAAAACATGAACGATGTTATATTTGTAAGGTTGATGTAACTATGCCATAAGTATTGTATTGTTTTGAGTTATTATGTAGGTAGCTGTGTTCAATGTCTCTGTACATATTGTCCAATGTGTTCATATTTCTGTAGGGTATGTGTCCGCATCATGGCACTTACATATTTATGTGGGTTTTTTTTCTGTTTAGTTTGAGGACATCCTTAGGTTATGTTTATACTTTAGTCTTAAGATAATTATATTGTTTTGAATTATGAGGTACTTGGTGTTGTACTGTCATGTTTCTTTTTTGTATTATCACTGTTTTGATTAATAAAAAAAAAGTAATAGTGTTGAGGTAGTCACTCAGCATGGTAGTAATAGTGTTGAGGTGGTCATTCGCTGAGTCTGGACTTTTTTTACTGGCATAGGTGAGGTTTGTAAAATTTTAAAGACGACACAAAAGGCTAGGCCTACTAGAAGGAAGATGTAATAATTGAGAGGCTGTGTAGCAGGTCTACTGGGCAAGTCCCCTTCAAATCCATCTTTTCTCATTTGTAACTAGTGGCCAGGTAATTAAGTTGATTGATGAATAAGACAACTGTGCAATATTTGGGTATATTAATAGTGGAAACGTTTCGCCAGTCAGTGGCTTTTTCAGTCCAAAGAACAATGGAAGATGTGGAGGAGTTTGAGGTGATCAGTGACTCAGCCTGGTTGTATTCAGATCACTAATATTGATAATATTACAGCAGTTGGAGGCAGCAGCATCATTGGGAAAATTCGCTAGTGACAATAGGTCAGGCCTGTAGGCCTAACACCCAGGTGCCTTCTCACGGCTAGGTGAACAGTGACAGTATATATAAATTGACTAACATCCAGGTACCTATTTACTATTAGATTATCACATTCGCCGCCTGGCAATCGCACTGAGTGGTTCTCTTGTTGCTGACACCTGGTGGCCAACGAGAGAGTTACTGATTTTCAGCAAGATGGCGACTGGAGGAAGGAGGAGGATCAACACCGTGTGTGTTGAAGTGTTGCGAGGAGCAGTGTACCCGGATAATTCGAATGTTTTATTGCGTGCGATTATCCGTGATGCTTATGGCATTGGAATTGAGGAATTACGAGGCATAGCGCTGAATGGGGCGCACAGAATTTTCATCAAGTTTGCTACGACAGCGGCATATGAGAGGATTGTGGACAGCTTCCAGGACAAACAGATGGTGATCAACGCTGGCCTGGAGGTACGCTTGAGAGACGTATCAAGATATTATACCTATATTCGAGTCCGAAACGTGCTATTTGAAGTTTTGGATGGGGATATTCGAGCAGCGTTTCAACAATTTGGAGTGGTGCATACGGCTGTGATGGGCAAATGGACCGACGGAATTTACGCAGGATTACAGGAAGGGTCATATTCCCTTAAAATGACTCTACGACGGTCTATACCTTCGTATGTTGTCCTTGATGATTTTAGGACTCAAGTCTACGTCACATACGCCGGTCAACAACGAACCTGCAGACTATGTGGAGCGTATGATCATGTTGCAGCTGCTTGTGGGAGGAGGACGGACCGTCGTCAGGAAGAACGCATGGATGACAAGGTGGTTGACAGGACAGAGAGTGTGGTGCAAGTACCACCAAGTGTGGGACAGAGTAAGCGGTGGAGTGATGAGGTGGACGAGACGGGCGTCACCTGTGAGACACTGCCTGAAGGCTCGGGTGTGAGACACTGCCTGAAGGCTCGGGTGTGAGACACTGCCTGAAGGCTCGGGTGCAGAAAAGCCGGAGGGGAGGAATGCTTCTGTGGATGGGGAGATTTTGCAGGGGACTTGCCCCATATTTTGCAAGATGCCCTCAGAGACTTTCTTGGCTCACCTGGAGAAGAGTCCCTTTAGAGCCTGGAGTTGGGCATGTGGAGTTGCCTGGGGAGGGTGGGATTACATCACATGCCGGGGAATCTAACCTGGTGGTGCAGGATGTGGTGGCTGTGGTTCATAGGCAGGACGAACAGTTGGAAAATGTGGCTATGGATTACAGTAGTGATTCACGTAAAAGGCCTGTGGGTGGGTCCGATGAGGACGTGATCACACCGCGCAGAAAGTTTGTACAAAGTCATGGGTAGATGCTGCCGCAAGGGTAAGGGTGGGGTGTCAGGAAGAGAAGGGCTTAAACGTGGTCAGGGTGTGAAGGCGAAGGAAGGAGGAGCGCCAAAAGTCCAGAGGTATCGAGGAAAACCCCCTATGTTGTCTTCAGAAGTCTCACTATAAATGTTAACGGCCTTCGGGCCGAGGTGAAACGACGGTGGCTTGAGGTGACTATGCGACGTTTTCAGGTAGATATTTGTTTTGTACAAGAACATAATTTCAAGTGTGCGAGGGAATTGTGTTTGAATGGGTACAGAGTGTATGCAGCTGATTCAGGGAAATTAAAGGGAGGGGCTGCTGTGGTCATGCGCGAGGTCAGTCCTTTTAAGTTATTAGCGTGGGAGACAGGTGAGGAGGGTAGGGTGGTGAGGGTGGACGGGGTGTGGGGTGACGTGCGCGTGAGTTTTATAAGTGTGTATCTCTGCAGGAGTACTAAGGAACGTTTTGTAAAGGATGTTTTGCTGTATAATTTGAGAGGACTACCTGAGATAACCATTATAGGAGGAGACTGGAACTGTGTGATACGGGGTAAGGATGTAGAGCCCAGGGGAGCGGGCTGTGTCCTGGGAGTGCTGAGGGAGGTATTAGGAGCAGCCGGGATGATGGATGTAGTTAGAGGAGGAGGATGGTGTGAGGAGCACACTTTCGTGAGGCGGGGATATCAGGCACGCCTAGATAGGATTTATGTAACTAAGGAGATACAGGTTGGTAGGGTAGAAGCTATGGACGTGGGATATTCTGATCATAGGGGTGTGTTGGCAGATATCAGCTGGGAAGGAATGATTAAAAGGTATGACAGCTACTGGAAATTGAATATAAGTTTACTGCAGGGAGTTGGTGAGGGAGAAAGTTTTGCTGCATGGTGGCAGGGGCAATGGGAGAGAGGTCAGAATGCGGGAGACTTACTGAGTTGGTGGGAAATGTGGGCAAAGCCGTGTATTAGGAAGTATTATACAAAAATGGGCAGGGAAGAGAATTGGGGGAAATTCGGATTACAGAGGTACTTGGAGGGTCAACTGGAGGATTGTTACAAAAGGGGCGGGAATTCTAGGATGGATGAGATGGGTATTCTGAAAGAGCGTCTGAGAGAACTGCAGAATGAGCGATTTAATGCGACACACGTGAGAGGAGGACTAGAGGAGGTCTTGTGGGGAGACAGGCCATCGGCCTGTGTTCTCCGACGGTTTAAGAAGAGGCAGAGGGACACAACTATGATGATGTTGGAGGTCTGTCGGGAGTTGGGGGGGTATAGGGAAGGACAATTGCTCCGAACTACTGAGGGAATAAGTAACTATGTAGATCACTGGGTAAACGAGTACTTGCAGGAGGAAGAGGGAGGGGAGAGGGACAGGACAGTAGTAGGGGAAGGGATTAGGTCTATTGTTAGTAAGGACGACAGGAAAGAAATGGAGGGAGAGATTAGTGAGGAAGAGGTATGGGAGGCAGTGCAGGGTTTGAGCAAAGGGAAGGCACCTGGATTGGATGGTCTCCCTAATGATTTCTATCTGCATAATTGGGAGCCCCTAAGGGATTGTTTAGTTAAAGTATTCAATTGTATGAAGAATGGGAGGGTATTGGGAGTATGCAGAACACTGGGGTTATAGTTTTGGTGAAGAAAAAAGAGGAATGTAGGACGATGAAGGATTATAGATTTATAACATTAATGTGTGCGGATTATAAGATCTTCGCAAAGGTACTAGGTAATAGGCTTAAGAAGGTGGTGGGAATGGTCTTACATAAGGGACAATGCGGAATCCCAGGTAGAAGCATGGGTGTGGGTCATGGTCAAATTAGGGATTTTATTGAGTGGTGAAGGAGGGGGGGTGTTGAGTATAGATTGGAGTGCTGCTTATGATAGTGTTGACAGGAGTATGTTGTATGATATCATGAGGAGGCAGGGTTTTGGGAATGAATTAGTAGGGTGGGTAGAGACTCTGTATGCGAGAGCCAAGGTTCGGATACAGATAAATGGTAAAATTGGAATGGAGGTGCCTATGGATAAGGGTTTAAGACAGGGCTGCCCCTTGTCCCAGGTATTGTTTGCTTGCATGCAAGACCCCTTTTATCGTTTAGTTTCAGGAGGAAGGGCTGAGGGGACGGAAGGGGATGTAGGGATAGTTGGATATGTGGATGATACTACTGTACTAGTGAGAGATGTAGAGGAGTTAGTGAATGTGGGGCGTTTTGTAGATATTTTTGGGAAGGCTACTGGGATGAAAGTAAACTATGCGAAATCTAAATTGTTGGAGGTAGGTAGGTGGGTAGGGGGGAGGCTTGGTGAGGGCAGGGATTGGGCAATAGTGGAACAGTTGAAGATTTGTGGGGTGGTGTACCGGGCAGACCCGGTGGAGGCCCGGCCGGTTAATGCAGAGGTGGTAGTAAGGGAGGCTATTAAACGTATGGGTGGATGGCAGCCTGGGGACGTCACATTGCATCAGAGGGTGGTGATCGTTAATTCATTAGTTAGTTACCATTTTGTCCTAGGCACATGTCAATTAGACACTAGGCCTGTTGTATGTATGTGTGTGTATGTGTGTGTAAGGAAACACTTCGAAATGTTTCTGCCCCACCGGGAATTGAACCCGGCCCCTCCGTGCGTGAAGCAAGAGCTTTACCACTGGGCCACCGGGGTTATGGGAGGGCGTGGTTAAGGAAGTGGTAATGACGAGGTACGTCAAGGAGGTTTGGGGCTCATCCCGTTAGCAAGGCGTCTGCAGTGTGTTTACATTAAGCATCGATACCTCAGGGTGGGTGGGGTGCGTGGGAGGAGAGTGGGATTGGTTATGGAAGATGTCAGAAGGTGGTGGAAGGGGAATGATCTGAGGGAGTGTGAAGGAATGTTGAGGCGGATCATGGTGGTTAAGGAGCCGAGGAGGATCACTGCGAGTCTCCTGGGCAGGGGAGGGGTGCATGGGGAGGTGTTGCATGGGGCAGCGATATACCCTGTGTATGATTGGATAGCTATATGGAAGGGATTAAGAAAGTTGTGGCTCAAACCCAGAGTACGTGAATTTGTGTATAGGCTTTTAATGGGGATCGTTGCATCAAAGGCAATTTTGTTCTGTATGGGGATAGGGGAGGGAGGGCAGTGTGATAGATGCGGGGAGGAGGATACAGCGTATCATGCGGTGTATTTTTGTCCTTTATTGAAAGTTGTGCGTGAATGGTTTGGGAAGGTGTTATGCAGGGTGGGGGGGAGAGGGCTTTCAACATTACGTTATATATGGGGTTATGGGAGGGCGTGGTTAAGGAAGTGGTAATGACGAGGGTACGTCAAGGAGGTTTGGGGCTCATCCCGTTAGCAAGGCGTCTGCAGTGTGTTTACATTAAGCATCGATACCTCAGGGTGGGTGGGGTGCGTGGAGGAGAGTGGGATTGGTTATGGAAGATGTCAGAAGGTAGTGTTTAGTAAACTGTGGCATGTGGCGGCGGTGTTCCCCATTATTTTTGAGGATGTGAAGGAATTGCAGAGAAGGGCATTACGTTATATATGGGGTTATGGGAGGGCGTGGTTAAGGAAGTGGTAATGACGAGGGTACGTCAAGGAGGTTTGGGGCTCATCCCGTTAGCAAGGCGTCTGCAGTGTGTTTACATTAAGCATCGATACCTCAGGGTGGGTGGGGTGCGTGGGAGGAGAGTGGGATTGGTTATGGAAGATGTCAGAAGGTGGTGGAAGGGGAATGATCTGAGGGAGTGTGAAGGAATGTTGAGGCGGATCATGGTGGTTAAGGAGCCGAGGAGGATCACTGCGAGTCTCCTGGGCAGGGGAGGGGTGCATGGGGAGGTGTTGCATGGGGCAGCGATATACCCTGTGTATGATTGGATAGCTATATGGAAGGGATTAAGAAAGTTGTGGCTCAAACCCAGAGTACGTGAATTTGTGTATAGGCTTTTAATGGGGATCGTTGCATCAAAGGCAATTTTGTTCTGTATGGGGATAGGGAGGGAGGGCAGTGTGATAGATGCGGGAGGAGGATACAGCGTATCATGCGGTGTATTTTTGTCCTTTATTGAAAGTTGTGCGTGAATGGTTTGGGAAGGTGTTATGCAGGGTGGGGGAGAGGGCTTTCAACATTACGGGCCTTGAGCTTTGATGTGGGAGGGTGGGAGGGAGGTGAGACGGGAGGTATTGTACCTAGTGGCAGACTACTTGTATGTGTCATGGGGAATGAGGGGTGTCGGGGAGTGTAGAGTCAAGGCTTTGGCTGCTGTGTTTTATAGGACAAAATGTAGAAATAGGGATCTTTATGGTCGGAGGTGGGATTCAGCTTTTTCTGTGGGTTATAGGGAGTTGGCGGTGGTAGTTTACTAGAGCTGTGAGGGAGGGTTTGAAAGGACTGGCCGGCGACAGGGAGGGGGTATGCATGGTGGGGAAGGACGTATGAATGACGGGGAGGGGTGGGTGGGTGATGGTGGACTCAGCGGGCATATGACACATGACTGGAATGTGCGATGTGTGTGGTATGACGGGAGACGGGGTGGGAGGGAACCCCTATGGAGTAAAGGTGTCAGGGTAACCATAGTGGCTTTTCTTCATAACCTACTGGACTGGTGATGTATAGTTATAGGTGTAGAAAGTTCCCTTTAAGCTGTGCTTATATGGGGTTCTTATTTTTTTTCACACACTTGGGTATGAACTGTTTTCCATCATGTTGTATGTAACTTAAGGTTTCCTGAGATGGGTTTCTCATGTTCCATTTTGTGCCTTACTGTTGTGGACGGCAGTTTTGGGTAGATTTTGTGTTGTAAACTGTCTACCTTTGTTAATTGTGTTTGTGTAAATATTAATTTGCTTATTGTGCAGGCTGATCTATCCTTATATACATAATCTACTTTTTCGGAATGACATCATTCCTTTACCTGTGTTTTTATATTGTATAAAAAAGTTTTCAGTTTTGGAGATGAGTCATATGTTCTGTGCTATTACGTTATTATACACTGGTGAATATGTATGTTTTTGCTTACTGTGTAACTCAATTATTGATGTTAATGATCAACAGTGTGTGTAGTTTTGTAGGGATGCGCTGTTAATATAATTATTATATTGTTACAATTGATGTGTTTATATTGTCTTCTAATTTTGTAATGTAATAAAGTTTCATTGGGTCGTTGTCTGTACTTTACAGACGTGTGAATAATAAGCACTTGGGTGATGACTATATTTAGTATATTTTGTTATACTGTCATTTACGTCATTTAGTGGCTGTTTGTGATTTATGTCCTTCGGGATTATGTACATACGGTTATTATTTTTTCCTGTTCATGGATAATAAGCATTGAGTGATAAGTTTTTCTGGTTTTGTGCATTGTTTTTATGCTTTGTATGTTTTCTTAAGTAGGGAAAATTTTGTTAACCTTTGTTGTTGCTTAGCCAAGCACAGTTAGTGCTTGTATTTAAAGTTATCACTCTGTCTTCTGTCTCCGTATTGTCATGTGTTTTGTAATTGTTTTTTCAATAAAATATAAAAAAAAAATCCATCTTTTCTCATTTGTAACTAGTGGCCAGGTAATTAAGTTGATTGATGAATAAGACAACTGTGCAATATTTGGGTATATTAATAGTGGAAACGTTTCGCCAGTCAGTGGCTTTTTCAGTCCAAAGAACAATGGAAGATGTGGAGGAGTTTGAGGTGATCAGTGACTCAGCCTGGTTGTATTCAGATCACTAATATTGATAATATTACAGCAGTTGGAGGCAACAGCATCATTGGGAAAATTCGCTAGTGACAATAGGTCAGGCCTGTAGGCCTAACACCCAGGTGCCTTCTCACGGCTAGGTGAACAGTGACAGTATATATAAATTGACTAACATCCAGGTACCTATTTACTATTAGATTATCACTGACAGGAGGTGTAAGGTGATTATCACTCAGGTACCTAATTACTGCTAGATGACCAGTAACAGCATATGTAAGACAGCATGCTCCTAAAGTCTCACCTGTGGCAGAGATCGATCCCGGACCCTTCGTGTGTGAGCTAGGAACGCAATTCTCATGCAACCAAATTAAAGTTTCCCAATTCTTTCTCAATTTACCTTTCTCGTTCCTCATACCATTATTAACATCTTTCTTATCATCTCCAAAAATACGACTGGATACACGCATGCAAGAGGACCTCTTGTACACCACTTGTACACTACCTGTACACCACCCGTACACCACCTGTACACTACCTGTACACTACCTGTACACTACCTGTACACTACCTGTACACTACCTGTACACCACCTGTACACCACAGTGTATATAACATAAGAAACAAACACCTCACAATGTATAAACAATGAGAAACCTTCACCTCACAGTGTATATGAAATGATATCCATACACCTCACCATGTATATACAATTGTAAACATACACCTCAAAGTGAATATGAAACATGAACATTACAGTGTATATATATATAATGAGAAACATACACATTACTGAGTATATGAAACAAACGCCCCAAAATGTATACAATAAGAAACATAAACTTCACAGTTTAAATACAATAAGAAATAAATAACCTATAGTGTATATACAAAGAGAAACACACACCACATAGTGTATATACAAAGAGAAACATACATCACACAGTGTATATACAAAAGAGAAACATACACCACCCAGTGTATATACAAAGATAAAGACATACATCACACAGTGTATATACAAAGAGAAACATGCGCCATACAGTGTATATACAAAGAGAAACAGTGTATATACAAAGTGTATATACACTTCACAGTGTATATACAAAGAGAAACATACACCACATAGTGTATATACAAAGAGAAACATACATCACACAGTGTATATTCAAAGAGAAACATACATCACACAGTGTATATACAAAGAGGTACATACACTACACAGTGTATATACAAAGAGAAACATACACAACACAGTGTGTATACAAAGAGAAACATCCATCACACAGTGTATATACAAAGGCAAAACATACACCACACAATGTATATACAAAGAGAAACATACAAAACACAGTGTATATACAAAGAGAAACATACACCACACAGTGTATATACAAAGAGAAACATACACCACATAGTGTATATACAAAGAGTTACATACATCACACAATGTTTATACAAAGAGAGACATGCATCACACAGTGTATATACAAAAGAGAAACATACACCACACAGTGTATATACAAAGATAAACATACACCACACAGTGTATATACAAAGAGAAACATGCACCATACAGTGGATATACAAAGATAAACAGTGTATATACAAAGTGTATATACACTTCACTGTGTATATACAAAGAGAAACATACACCACATAGTGTATATACAAAGAGAAACATACATCACACAGTGTATATACAAAGAGAAACATACATCACAAAGTGTATATACAAAGAGGAACATACACTACACAGTGTATATACAAAGAGAAACATGCACCACACAGTGTATATACAAAGAGGAACATACACCACACAGTGTATATACAAAGAGAAACATGCACCACACAGTGTATATACAAAGGGAAACATACACCACACAATGTATATACAAAGAGAAACATAAAAAACACAGTGTATATACAAAGAGAAACATACACCACATAGTGTATATACAAAGAGAAACATGCATCACCCAGTGTATATACAAAGATAAACATACATCACACAGTGTATATACAAAGAGAAACATACACCACTGCTGTCCCTGTTCGGGAGACCCAAGGAATATTTGTGATATATGTATATTATTTCCTATTCACTTAATACTATATTGCCGATATCATTATTAATAGCTAAAATAATGTTATTGTGCTTTATAGTATTATCTGTCCTTATAATTATCGCTATGTATATAGGTAGGTTGTCTTCTATTGATTTTTTTTTTTTTTTATTTTATTGAAACACAAGTATAACATATACAAAACTCTTAAATACAAGAGAAAATATACAATAAAGCGATAACGTAAGGCAAAACTATAATCCCAAATACTGTGTACAAGACATACATTTTACAGTCAATATCAATACAACAACTCAACACAACCACACACTAACTAAAGAGCAGATATACAATGCGCTCTACACAAACCTACACCACTGA
>WNWK01041360.1:0-16489 GCA_009830355.1 Cherax destructor | reverse complement strand
GGTCAGCAGTACATGACCTTCCAGTTTCATATAGAGGTGTTCCTTTCACAGACTATTTTGCGGTCATTGCTACCCAGCTTTGCACCCGTTGGCAACAACGCTGGTCTGACCTGCTGAGTAACAAACTTCATTCTATTAAACCGGTTATAGGTTTCTGGCCTTCTTCTTGTCACCAATGTCGAGGTTGGGAGACTACACTCTCCCATCTTCGCATCGGCCACACTCGTCTTACTCACGGGTATCTCATGGAGAGGCTCCCTGCCCCTCTCTGTGAGCATTGTCAGGTTCCAGTGTCTGTTCAACATATCCTGTTGGACTGCCCACTCTATCAACGAGCACGCAGAATTTACCTCCAACGACGTCTTCGTTCTGCGGCCCTTTCTTTACCTTCCCTTCTTGCAGATGGACCCTCCTTTAATCCTGACTCTCTCATTGACATTTTGACAGAAACTGACTTACTACACAAAGTCTGAAGATTATACCTCTAGCACCTCCCTCAGTCCCTTCTACCTCGATCTCTTGCTATCCTCCACCCCTGCACTATCCACCGTCATCTTGCACTCCATACCCTACTAATCCTCCATCTCCCTCTTACAACCCACTTTCCCTGCATCCTACAATAACCTGCAGCGCTGTATAACCCCTGTGGTTTAGCGCTTCTATTTGATTATAATAATAATATGTATTGGTAGATAAAAGACTGTTGAGTAGACTTCAGGATGTACATGTTTATAGAGGGGCCACAGATATATCAGATCACTTTTTAGTTATAGCTACAGTGGGAGTAAAAGTTAGATGGGAAACAAGGAAAATAGAAGCAGTAAGTAAGAGAGAGGTGAAGGTTTATAAACTAAAAGAGGAGGCAGTTAGGGTAAGATATAAACAACTATTGGAGGATAGATGGGCTAGTGAGAGTGTAGGCAATGGGGTCGAAGATGTATGGGGTAGATTTAAAAATGTAGTGTTAGAGTGTTCAGCAGAAGTTTGTGGTTACAGGCGAGTGGGTGCGGGAGGGAAGAGGAGCGATTGGTGGAATGATGATGTAAAGAGAGTAGTAAGGAGAAAAGTTAGCATATGAGAGGTTTTTACAAAGTAGAAGTGATGCAAGGAGGGAAGAGTATATGGAGAGAAAAAGAGAGGGAAAAAGAGTGGTGAAGCAATGTAAAAAGAGAGCAAATGAGAGAGTGGGTGAGATGTTTTCAGCAAATTTTGTTGAAAATAAGAAAAAGTTTTGGAATGAGATTAATAAGTTGAGGAAGCCTAGAGAACAAATGGATTTGACAGTTAAAAATAGGAGAGGAGAGTTATTAAATGGAGAGTTAGAGGTATCGGGAAGATGGAGAGAATATTTTGAGGAGTTGTTAAATGTTGATGAAGACAGGGAAGCTGTGATTTCGTGTGTAGGACAAGGAGGAATAACATCTTGTAGGTGGCTGAAAGAGCCAGTTGTGGGTGTAGGGAAGTTCGTGAGGCAGTGGGTAGAATGAAATGGGGTAAGGCAGCTGGGATTGATGGGATAAAGATAGAAATGTTAAAATCAGGTGGGGATATAGTTTTGGAGTGGTTGGTCCTATTATTTAATAAATGTATGGAAGAGGGTAAGGTACCTAGGGATTGGCAGAGAGCGTGTATTGTTCCTTTGTATAAAGTCAAAGGGGACAAAAGAGAGTGCAAAAATTATAGGGGAATAAGTCTGTTGAGTGTACCTGGTAAAGTGTATGGTAGAGTTATTATTGAAAGAATTAGGAGTAAGACAGAAAGCAGGATAGCAGATGAACAAGGGGGCTTTAGGAAAGGTAGGGGGTGTGTAGACCAAGTGTTTACAGTGAAACATATAGGTGAACAGTATTTGGATAAGGGTAAAGATGTTTTTGTGGCATTTATGGATTTGGAAACGGCGTATGATAGTGTAGATAGGGGGGCAATGTGGCAGATGTTGCAGGTGTATGGAATAGGAGGAAGGTTACTGAAAGCAGTGAAGAGTTTTTATGAGGATAGTGAGGCTCAGGTTAGAGTGTGTAGGAGGGAAGGGGACTATTTCCCAGTAAAAGTGGGCCTTAGACAAGGATGTGTGATGTCACCGTGGTTGTTCAATATATTTATAGATGGGGTTGTAAGAGAAGTGAATGCGAGGGTCTTGGCAAGAGGTGTGGGACTAAAAGATAAAGAAGCAAATACAAAGTGGGAGTTGTCACAGTTGCTTTTTGCTGATGACACTGTGCTTTTGGGAGATTCTGAAGAGAAGTTGCCGAGGTTGGTGGATGAATTTGGTAGGGTGTGTAAAAGAAGAAAATTGAAAGTGAATATAGGAAAGAGTAAGGTGATGAGGATAACAAAAAGAATAGGTGACGAAAGATTGGATATCAGATTGGAGGGAGAGAGTATGGAGGAGGTGAATGTATTCAGATATTTGGGAGTGGACATGTCAGCAGATGGGTCTATGAAGGATGAGGTGAATCATAGAATTGATGAGGGGAAAAGGGTGAGTGGAGCACTTCGGAGTCTGTGGAGACAAAGAACTTTGTCCATGGAAGTAAAGAAGGGAATGTATGAGAGTATAGTTATACCAACGCTCTTATATGGGTGTGAAGCATGGGTGATGAATGTTGCAACGAAGAGAAGGCTGGAGGCAGTGGAGATGTTGTGTCTGAGGTCAATGTGTGGTGTTAATATAATGCAGAGAATTCGGAGTTTGGAAATTAGGAGGAGGTGTGGGATTACCAAAACGATTGTCCAGAGAGCTGAGGAGGGGTTGTTGAGGTGGTTTGGACATGTAGAGAGAATGGAACGAGACAGAGTGATTTCGAGAGTGTATAAATCTGTAGTGGAGGGAAGGCGGGGTAGGGGTCGGCCTAGGAAAGGTTGGAGGGAGGGGGTAAAGGAAGTTTTGTGTGCGAGGGGCTTGGACTTCCAGCAAGCATGTGTGAGCGTATTTGATAGGAGTGAATGGAGGCATATGGTTTTTAATACTTGACGTGCTGTTGGAGTTGTTGTGATAAAAACACAGGCCTTATTCCTAGGCTTTATTGAACACAAAATCCATGGTACATGTCTGCAACAGAAGAAAATATATCTAATGACTGCTGCTGCAGGACAGGTGATGTAAGGTGCATATGTCCTCAGAAAAGCCTCTGAGTTTCTTTCTCAATGAACATCCTATCTTCATAAGAATAGCGGCATGACTTAGCTGATATAGGATGATAATCCACAGTAAGATTCGCAAACAGCTTTGGTGGGTCTACCCTTAAAGTGCTAAGACCACAGACAACGAGAGGAGGCAGTTCACCTCCATATGTTAAGGTAACACTACCATGACGCTTCTGAAAGTCCTGACCAAGGATCACATCAGAGCACAGTTGTGGCAGAACAGCTAAATGTACATCTTGATAATACCTGCCATTAACTCTAAGGTTTACCTTACAAAACTCTAACGTCTGAATAGAGAGAGATGTTGATGCCATGGAAACGGTACCTGATGAGTGATGTACCATCAAGGAGTGGCGTTTAACTACGTCAAGGTTGATGAAACTCTGAGCTGCCACTGTCAATCAGACCATCTACTTCTGTTCCTTTGATGAACACTTTCACAACTGCCTTTGACAGTGAATTTGGAGCAGCCGCAGAAGTCACTGTTGCTAGAGTCGCCTGGTCGGAATGCGTAGAAGCACTAGCTCTTGTTGATGTATTAGCACGACATACTTTAGCAAAGTGACCTTTCTTATGGCATTGATGGCACATTGCTTCACGAGCCGGACACTTTGGATGTGGATGTCTTGAAAAACCACAAAAGAAACACTTTGTGCCTGCAGCTGCTGTCACTGAAGCAGGTTCCACGGTAACTTCATTAAAAGAGTCTTGGTCGGGAGTTACAGCACTTACCACTCGAGAAGGCTGGGTAGTACTGTACACTTCAGAATTCTTCTGGGCTGAATCTAATGCTCTTGCCTGGTCAAGGGTAGTGGCTAAGTCCAGAGTTTTATTCTCCAATAATCGCTGCCTTATTACTGGTGATTGCAGGCCACTGATAAAAGCATCCCTGATGGACTCTTCACAATACTGAGAAGCTGTCTCCGCTCGGAAGTTACAGTCCTTACCTAATATTTTCAATGCTTGAAAGTATTCCTCTAAGGATTCACCAATCTGCTGGCGGCGAGTTGCAGGACGATATCGTGCAAAGATTTCATTTGTGGGCTTAATATACTGAGACTTGAGGGCATTGATAGCATCTTCATAGGTATTACACTCAGAAATAACCTCATAGATTTTAGGTGACACAAAGTTGATGAGCAGGCTTAGTTTATCTAGATCTTCCTGAGGAAAGGCTCTCAAGAAGTTTTCGAAAGTCTTAAACCAGTGCTTCCATTCCTGAGCAGCCGTTGATACACTGGGGTCAGAATCTAGCCTCTCAGGTTTCAGTAAACGCTCCATGTTGCGGTGTAGTCTAGCTCAGAATCGCCACCAAGTAGCCCAGGATATTTGTGTTCAATAAATTGTTGTGATAAAAACACAGGCCTTATTCCTAGGCTTTATTGAACACAAAATCCATGGTACATGTCTGCAACAGAAGAAAATATATCTAATGACTGCTGCTGCAGGACAGGTGATGTAAGGTGCATATGTCCTCAGAAAAGCTATAGCTACTGGCGACATATTTAAGCTTACCATGTAATCTGCATCACGAATGTATCTGTGTAAGAGAGAGAGCACATGCCATGCTGGGCCATCGCCGTATTGTTTGTTGTTATTGTAAGGGGCCCCTGAGGTGGTGCAGTATTGTGTCCTGCTGCGGCTCCCCACAAGAGCGGTATCACTACAGGAGTGTGAGCAAAGTAACATTTATGAAGGGATTCAGGGAAACCGGCAGGCCGGACTTGAGTTCTGGAGATGGGAAGTACAGTGCCGGCACTCTGAAGGAGGGGTGTTAATGTTGCAGTTTTATAACTGTAGTGTAAAGCACCCCTCTGGCAAGACAGTGATGGAGTGAATGATGATGAAAGTTTTTCTTTTTCGGGCCACCCTGCCTTGGTGGGAGTCGGCCGATGTGTTAATAAAATAAAAATATATACATTACATACATTACATACATTACATACATTACATACATACATTCATTTATTGAAGAGTTGCAGGCATCTGGAAGGTAGAGTTGCTGACAGGGGCAGGGTGTTAGTGGTTGGAAGGGGAATCCCCCTCCAAAAGGACTTCAGGTAACAAGTCCCTCTCTGGGGTTACTTCCCTTCTTGGTCTTTTAATGCCACTAGGACCAGCTTGAGAGTCACTATGTCATGTGGGTATTGGGAGAGATAATAGGTTGTCAAAGACACTCCTGGTAAGGATTGTTACGGTATATTTATCAGTCTGTGAAGGGAGGTGTACCCGCACTTCTGTTCAGCTTGTAGGTCTACGGCTTAGTGAGGACGCTACTTCTGCGTGGACAAACACATGCACAGAGCCTCTGACGTCAGCGGGTATCGTGAGGTCATACGCAAAGGGACTGGCTATGTAAAGCTAGATGATTCTGATACACTACACAAGTGTATTTATGACACTGACACAACAGTTCGGCCATGTTACGTATGACGTCTCGGCATACTAGACAACTCTATAGGCTGAACAGACAGGTGGCACTGGGTGAATCTATACAATAGCAAACACATTATAACTTAGAACTAATCAAGATTAATCTTACAATACTTCTTGAGTTAATGATCGTAAGAGAATTTAAAAGGATCTGATATAATGGATCATATATTAATTACAATTTGCAAATTTAAATCGATCAATCAATGTGTTTATGCACTCTGGCTTCTGGGGAGGAATAAATATTTGGGGAAGAATTTTTCGGAAAGAAAAACTCGGCGCCCCGTTATGCTGTTAAAACTCAGAACTTAGAGAACTTGAACACACAAAAATCTTACTGATACTGAAATCTGATAACAAACACACAGTCAATAACGTCAGTTCTAGTCTGGATTTCTAATTTTCTATCTTTAGCTCACATGATCACTTTCCTACTGAAGGAATGAACAAACTCGGTAGAGGGATGGATCTCCCGGGTTTGGGAAATAGTTAGCTCAATGACACAAAGTTGAGCAAGAGGACGCTCCCCTATCTCTTACTGCAGGTAATAATTACTCGACACAGACACTTTACTCTCAAGCCCCCTCAACTGGAAAGATCACTATCTGGAAACGAGGACAACAACTGGTACTCTGGATTAATACACTAGCAAAAAAAGGGCTTTCGTTGCTTTTGCATCAGCGAGATGTATAACTCATTCAAATAGTCTTTCTTCACAAGCGCCCCCGGGAAAGGGGAACTACTACTTAAACCCGAAACATTAAGAATGACTCAGTACCCCAAGGGCGGTCAGGATACCCCCGGACACCTAGGCACGGGCAGCTATCTTGCTGCAAGATATTGTGGCTGAATTCCAGACAGGGTGACAGAAAAATACTAGTTCTTGCCCGCTCGCGTTAACAAATAAAAAAATACTATCTACAAGAACTAATCTAACTTCACATTCCATCCTCTAGCAAATCTGATATAAGTTGGGAGAACAAACATGTTGCTAAAAGGCTAGAGACTTTCTATCAGTCAGTAAGGGACTATGAGAATTTTTCACTGATTCATTATCATTATGGCTCTGAATGGCAGTACACAGTATTATGCCCGTTACTTGAGCTTCTTTCCCCTTGGCGGGCAGAAAACACATAGTTATCACTTAAATTTTTACTAAAAGACCGAGCAAAGAACAAAATTTAAATGAAACAAATTAACACAAGTATACAGCACAATAAACAACTGGTAGAATTATTAACTATTCTGATAAGTAACCGGATAAATAATTGCACAAAAACACTAAAAAAAGATAACTCACTGAAAATTGACTTGGAAAGAAAATTCAACACACAAAAAAAATAAAAACACTCGCTACGAACTACGCAAAATGATTTTTCTTTTCTTTAAATTTTAAAAACAAAAAAAAATAAATCCAACTAATTAAAAAAATTCAATAATGGTTTATAAGAGTAACAATCTAATAAAACAAGTCAATATATTCACTGGCAATAAATTAAGTAACTTTACTGCTTGAATCATAGAAAGTTCACTGGAATTACTTATTACTCTTGGGAAAATGACAAGTTACTTGAACAATTAAAGGGGGAATTTTAATTTACACTCATTTTCGGGAATGACTGATTAAAAAAAAAAATCCCCTGGGGTATTTGCAAAACACAAAAAGATATTGAAAAAAAATAGTTTAACACTTTTCTTTTAAATTCAAGCAAACAAAGTAACTCATAACAGTTACTAAACAAAATTTATAAAATCTGACTTTAAACAAACTTAAGAGTGAATTTGTTCAACACATGAAACAAATGAAAAATAATGACAATAAAATGGTTTTTAAAACTTACATAACTGAAATTTTACTCATCAAAAGGGGCAGATAAACCACCAGGGAAAATCATGCCCTAACTTTTTTTAAAAATTTTTTATTACTGAGCGAAAAAATTTAAAATCTTCAGTAAATTATGTACTAGTCTGCAAAAGTAATTCACATTTGCACTATACAAAAAGAACAAGTAAAAAAACAATTTGGTGTAATGGGAAGAATTACATGACTGCCACCTGGGGAAACAGCAGAAATACTGGTAAGTTAAAAATTGCTTGGAGGGAGAAACAATATGTAATTACTGGGGCAACAAAATTTTAATTAAAAATTAACAAGGACAAACAAGGGGTAAAATGAATAAAAAATTATAACTCTGGGATAGAACCTTGTTTGGAAACAAAAATTAACAAAAAAAAAAATTAAGCAGCACATGGACAAATGCGGGGGGGAAAATTTTAAAAACTTTTAAAATTACTACTTGGTAGAATATTGGAACAGTAATAACTTTAACAAACTTTTCTTACCAAACTTGTAACACAATGAAACTACCAAAAAATTTTAACCAATAATTAACAAGGACAATCTAGTGAAATCAAAATTTAATGCAAATAATTAATTTAACACAGAGCACTTCCTAGGATAACCCAAAATTTTCTTTATTTGGGAAAAAAGTCTCAACACACAAATTGTCTCTAGATTATCTGAAAAATAAAAAAACACATATTGTCTCTGGGTGGAAACTTGCTGAAACATGGTGGTGGTGGTGGGGAGGTGGTGGTGAAAGGGTGTTTTGTCCCGGTCCATTCGTTGATAACGATAATGTGCAAAAACCCACAATCATCCACAAACATAAACCCCTTTTTTAAAGGGTAAAATCTTTTTCTATTGCATTTGTAGTCTTAAGCAGTAATATATCACGACAATGAAGTACAATTACATATTCGCCTTAATTTTGCAAGATCTGTTGGTCAAAAAAAACTTGTTTGGCTTTTTGGGGACTTCCAGGAACATAACCCTATTTTTCCCATAAGTTCTTCTAATTATCTAACACGATTTTACCTAACACGATGTTTTCAGGACCGTAACTACCGTGCTAAATGAGGTCTACTGTAATAAAAAATAATAAAAATTATACAAAATGGCTAGCTGCTTTATTATGTTAAAACCCATCGACTACAAGATGGTCTTTAATAAAGGTAAAACTGATTCAAATGTTCATTTATCCATTAAAATTAGTACTTTATATTTATTTCTCATTGTTTTCTGTATGTAAAACTATAGTATTTATTCTTTAAAACAATGAAATTTTGGTGAATATTTTTGGGTATTTACATTATTTCTTATGGGAAATATTAATTCGACTCGGCCAGTTCGAGTTGAGGCCTAGCTCCTGGAACGGATTACGGCCGATACTCGGGGGTCCACTGTACTTCAATATGATGCTAAAATCAATTCTACGGCTTATTTAGCTATCAAAATTTATTTAATATGACATAGCAAACAATAAAAATAACATAGAAACACGTATATATACTCTAGAATGAATAAAATATTCCATAATATGGTGAGTGGTTGCAAAGGTGGTGGCCTTTCCCCTCTCCAGCTCTGACTATATCTTCCCATGATTTTATTATAAGAGAAAACGGAGTGTTTGTGAGGCTAACTGCACTAGTTTCATAAATAAGAAATATTGTATAAAAACATAATAGAGAATGTAAAGAAATAAAGTGGTTTTATATAGCGTACGTATGCTGGCAGAGGTGGAGGTGGAGGTGGAGAGTGGAAGATAGGCTACTTGTTACTAGCTTGTACTGCAACCCACACACCTCGCTTGTTTATTTGATTTCATGCTGTAATTCCATGGACATCATTATCTTTTCTTCTCAGCACTGTCCTTTGCACTTACTTTCTTAGGACCCATGGTTAGAAAAATAAATTTGGCAATACAGCCTTCCTCACTTAACGACGGAGATAGGGACCCAAGACACCGTCTGCAAGCGATTGCTAAACGAGGAGCATACTATACAGGTCCCTCCACATTTGTCCAATCTCTTAAAGCTACCCAAGGTCCTATCAAGCTAAAACCTTGGGTAGTTTCAAATTTTGGTTGGATAAATACATGAGTGAGAGGGTTGGATTTGAGTGGGACTTGCATGTGAGTAAATAGAATTATCAAAGCTTATTGCTTGGGTAGTGTTTATTCTGTTAGTAGGTTGGATTTGTGAAGGACCCGTAGTATGGCCAACAGGCCTACTGCAGCATTCCTCCTTTCTTATAAGAACATAAGAAAGGAGAACACTGCAGGCCTGTTGGCTCATAATAGGCAGGTCCTTCATCCATCCCACTAGCAGAATATTTGCCAACTCCAATTTCAATGCTACCCAAGCAATAAGCTTTGATAATTATATTTATTCACGTGCTAAAACCTTGGGTAGTTTAAAGTTTGGGTTGGATAAATACACGAGTGAGAGGGTTGGATTTGAGTGGGACTTGTACATGAGTAAATAGAATTATCAAAGCTTATTGCTTGGGTAGCATTGAAAATTGAGTTGGGCAAATATTCTGTTAGTGGGATGGATTGTGAAGGACTTGCCTAGTATGAGCCAACAGGCCTATTGCAGTGTTCCTCCTTTCTTATGTTCTTATGAGTGAGAGGGGTTTCATGTGAGTGGGACTTGCACATGAATAAATAGAATTATCAAAGCTTACTGGTTGGGTAGCATTGAAAATTGAGTTGGGCAAATATTCTGTTAGTGGGGTGGATTGTGAAGGACCTGCCTGTAAATTAGAAAATATGCAACACTTGGGTATCTTTATTGAGGAAACGTTTCGCCACACAGTGGCTTCATCAGTCCATACAAAGGAGAATCGTGAAGAACAGGAGGAGTGTGAGGTTGTCAGGCCCTCAATCTTGAGACGATGTTGTCAGTCCATCAATCTTGAATAGAATAACAGCATATGAGCAGAGGAAGCTTATATACTGTAGACAGGAGAGGTGCAGCAGTTGTAGGAGGTGTCACATTTGTTCAATGTGGAAGTAGGTCGTGCCAAGGAATAGGCAAGCGAAGAAATCCCTGTATTAAGATACCAAGATTCTCCTTGTATGGACTGATGAATCCACTGTGTGGCGAAACGTTTCTCAATAAAGATACCCAAGTGTTGCATATGTGTCTAATTTACCAACTCGTCGGTTCTCTGAACCATTCATTCACAAGGACCTGCCTAGTATGGGCCAACAGGCCTGCTGCAGTGTTGCTCCTTTCTTATGTTCTTAAATGTTTATACAGAAGTGTACTGTATATTGTAATAAATAGAATTGAGGAAATCAGGTCTTATATATACAGTGGTACCTCGAGTTACGATGGTCCCCAAAATCGCCCTTTTATGTAAGTTTTTTTTTTTAAATGCTTTTGTAAGTATTTTTTTGGGGGGTGTAAAAGGACTAGTCTATTTTACATTATTCCTTATGGGGATAAATTCGTTTGGTAATGGCACTTGAACAGCATTCTCGAACGAAAAATATCGTAACTCGGGGTACCACTGTATTATTTAGGTACAAATACTGGTCAGAGAGCCCGTCGTAAGTCCTAGGCGTCGGTAACGAGTACGTCGCTAAGTGAGGAGAGGCTGTAATAACACGAGAAATGGTTCCACGGCGACATAAACATATGCACTATAACACCGTAGCGATTGCATCTGCTAGAAAAATGACAGGATGGATAATGAGAACCTTCAAAACCAGGGATGCCAAGCCCATGTTGACACTTTACAGATCACTTGTTCTATCTAGGCTGGAATATTGCTGCACACTAACTGCACCTTTCAAGGCGGGTGAAATTGCTGACCTTGAAAATGTGCAGAGAACCTTTACGGCACGCATAACTGCGATAAACCACCTCAATTACTAGGAACGCTTGAAGTTCCTAAACCTGTACTCTCTAGTACGCAGGCGGGAGAGATACATTATTATATATACACATGGAAAATTCTCGAGGATTAGTACCAAACTTGCACACGAAAATCACTCCCTACGAAAGCAAAAGACTCGGCAGGCGATGTAACATCCTCCCAATGAAGAGCAGGGGTGCCACTAGCACGTTGAGGGACAACACAATAAGTGTCAGGGCCCAAGATTGTTCAACTGCCTCCCAGCATACATCAGGGGATTACCAACAAACCCTGGCTGTCTTCAAGCAGGCACTGGACAGGCACCTAAAGTCGGTACCTGACCAGCCAGGCTGTGGTTCTTACGTTGGACTGCGTGCGGCCAGCAGTAACAGCCTGGTTGATCAGGCTCTGGTCCAACATGAGGCCTGGTCACAGACCGGGCGCGGGGCGTTGACCCTGGAATTCTCCCCAGGTAAACTCTCCAGGACCCGGCGATTTATTTTGTTTCAGTCGGTCTAGTTGTTTCATAACCATTTCGCTAGTGACTGTGATATTACATAATTTATCTTCTTCTGGGCCTCTGTAAAAATTAATTACTGGGATATTATTAGTGTCTTCCTGTGTGAAAACCGAGAGAAAATAATTATTAAAATAGAGCACATATCATTCTTCTTGTCAGTAAGAGGCCCAGAGTTATTTTTAAGGGACCTATCTTATCCCTAACTTTTATTCTATAAACCTGGAAAAAACTTTTTGGGTTAGTTTTTGAATCCCTAGCAACTTTAATTTCATAGTCCCGTTTAGCTTTTCTTATCCCCTTTTTAACGTCCCTCTTAATGTCAGTATACTGATTTATAAGATGACCCTCACCTCTTTTTATGCGCCTATAAATTCCTTTCTTCTGCCCTAAAAGATACTTGAGCCTATTATTCATCCACTTGATCTAATTTCTACTTGATCTAATTTCTTTATACGGGATAAATGTTCTTTGGGCAGCCTGTATAGTGTTAAGAAAACTGTCATATTGATACAGTGGACCCCCACTATTCGAATTTAATCCGTTCCAGGAGCTAGTTCTCAACGCGAAATGTTCGAGTGGCGATTTAATTTTTCCCATAAGAAATAATGGAAATACAATTAATCCGTTCCTGCTGTCAGGAGGCATGACAAAATAGTACTTCACTGTGAAGCTATTATCAACTCGACAGCTTATTTATCTATCACAATTCATCTAATATGATATAATAAACAATATAAATAACATAAAAACCTGATATACACTCTAGAATGAATAAAATATGTATGTCATTACGAATGTGGTGGCTGGGAAGGATGGTGGTGGCGAGCATTCTCCCTACAGCTGTGAAAACATCTTCCCCTTCTTTCCTCCTTCAGACGTGTTAGTATAAGAGAAAACGGAGTTTGTAATGCTAAGTGCATTATTGTCAGCTTCACGGATTGAACAGAATTCGACGTGTCAGGCTGGTAACAACAACAACTGGTTTGTTTACAAAACTCCTCCCAAACCTTCATTTAATCTTGTTTACTCACCACTGCCTCTACCACCACTGCCTCTCACCACTGCCTCTACCACCACTGCCTCTACCACCACTGCCTCTACCACCACTGCCTCTACCACTTCCTCCACCACTGCCTCTACCACCACTGCCTCTCACCACTGCCTCCACCTCCACTGCCTCTCACCACTGCCTCCACCTCAACTGCCTCTCACCACCACTGCCTCTCACCACTGCCTCCACCTCCACTGCCTCTCACAACTGCCTCCACCTCCACTGCCTCTCACCACCACTGCCTCTCACCACCACTGCCTCTCACCACCACTGCCTCTCACCACCACTGCCTCTCACCACTGCCTCTCACCACTGCCTCCACCTCCACTGCCTCTCACCACTGCCTCCACCTCTACTGCCTCTCACCACCACTGCCTCTCACCACCACTGCCTCTCACCACCACTGCCTCTCACCACTGCCTCTCACCACTGCCTCTCACCACTGCCTCTACCACCACTGCCTCTCACCACCACCTCACCACTGCCTCTCACCACCACTGCCTCTCACCACCACTGCCTCTCACCACTGCCTCACCACCACCTCCCCCTACTGCCTCCACCTCCACTGCCTCTCACCACTGCCTCTACCACCACTGCCTCTCACCACTGCCTCTACCACCACTGCCTCTACCACCACTGCCTCTACCACCACTGCCTCTCACCACTGCCTCTACCACCACTGTCTCTACCACCACTGCCTCTCACCACTGCCTCACACTTAATGAACAAACTCAAACAATTATAATTAAGTATGAAATGTCTGATGAGTGTGTAGGGTATTGTTCTCTCGAGTGTAAACAAGGAGGGACTGGCTCTCCAAGCGCCTGGGCGGACAGGTGATGGACACACTTGTTCGAATCATGATATTTTGTTCGCATGACAATATCGATTTTCTTGTTCTAATGACGATTTGTTCGACTGCCAAGCCGTTCGAATAGCGGGGGTCCACTGTACCTCTCTTCGTTACTCCAGTCCACAGTTGATAAGTGTTCTCTAAGTCCATTATAATCTGCTAAGCGAAAATCTGGGACCGTTACTGAATTATCCCTACTATCATACATCCATTCAATGCTAAAGGTAATTGACTTGTGGTCGCTTGAGCCGAGTTCCTCTGTAATTTCTAAATTATTAACAAGGGTTTCCTTGCTTGCCAGAACCAAGTCAAGTAGGTTATTTCCCCTTGTAGGTTCTGTCACAAACTGCTTCAAAAGCAATCCTGAACTACTTCTAAAAAGTCGTTAGATTCTAAATTCCCTGTCAAGAAATTCCAATCAATCTGACTAAAGTTAAAGTCCCTAGAATTACTACGTTATCGTGCCTTGTGGCTCTTAACAATTTCCTCCCAACGTAGTCTCCCTTGTTCCCTATCTAAGTTTGGAGGACGGTAAATCATGCCTAAAATCAATGTTCTGAAACTCGCCATTATTATTATTATCATCATTATTATTATTATTATTATTAATTTAGGAACTGGAATACAGAACCAATTCCTAGATCAAGAGCCTCTCACCAGCGTCAAGGAACCTTGATGCTGGCTTTGCAGTTCTCTGTCTGTCTATATCTCTGTCTATCTGTCTATATCTCTGTCTATCTGTCTATATCTCTGTCTATCTGTCTATATCTCTGTCTATCTGTCTATCTATATCTCTGTCTATCTGTCTATCTATATCTCTGTCTATCTGTCTATCTATATCTCTGTCATCTCGTCTATCTATATCTCTGTCTATCTGTCTATCTATATCTCTGTCTATCTGTCTATATCTGTCTCTCTCACATGTACATATAAGTACAGTTATATACAGTGTAAATTACCTAGATAACCCAAAATTCCAGGTAAAGTGCTATGCAGTTCTTGTAGATATAAGAATAATAAGCATGACTGGCAAGTACAGTGGACCCCGGTTTTCGTGATTTTTTCGCTCCAGAATGCTGTTCAAGTGCCATTACTAAACAAATTTATTCCCATAAGGAATAATGTAAAGTAGACTAGTCCTTTTAGACCCCCAAAATACACTTACAAAAGCATTTAAAAAAATACACTTACATAAATGGGCGAGTTTGGAGCAGGACGAACACCAGGGTCCACTGTAATATGCATTGTCACTTCTGCATCGTGTGTAATACCTGTTGGTTTACGAGCCACTCTCTGAGACTGACAGGCAAGCAGACGGAAAGACCACACACAGGCAGACAGAAAGACCAAGACACACAGGCAGACAGAAAGACAGAACACAGGCAGACAGAAAGGACAGAGAAGAAGACCAGACAGATACAGATAGACAGACAGACAAATGTTTGTTTGTAAAAGTGGGAAAAAAATATAGCCAGGGTTTCCCCGTAGCAGTGTTTATCATCAATATCATTCACTGTTACCCTGTAGCAGTTTAGTACTTCCCAAAAAAACCCATGCCAAGAAGTTTCATATATACTCCCGCATGTCTAAAACATTGTAGACCTATAAATACTTTGTATATTTTCTAGACTATAGTAAATGACCGGCATGGGAAAATTTTTCCAGAAGGGGGTTTTGGGGGCCTTTACCCCTTTTTGCCCCTTTCAGCCCCCCCAGAGGGCAGTGAAGCTTTCAGTCTCTTTGGGCAACAGTTTAATTTACAACATGTGTCTGTACCCAGGCGCGCCAGTAAGTCACGTTATGGCTGACCCTTTGAACAAGTGTGAATAATGAGAGAAAATCAATTCTTATGGAAATAGGAAAAATTTAAAAAAACCACACCCACTCTAATATTATGTTAAAGATACAAAATGTCTAAGCCCAGACATAGAAGAAAAAAGGCATTCTGCATTGGTTCCGTAAGTTTGGCAAGGGCATGATGTGTCAACATATCCTTTTTGTGAGGGCAAGGGGTAGCAGTGGTGAAGGGGGGAGTTTATTGCCTTCTCCCATCAAAGAGGGGCCATAACGGCGGTTTAAGGATAAAAAAAACTGTTCCGGTGTTTTTGCAAAAGGACAACCAAATTAGCATATTACAGAGAAGTGTGCACAGCCCTTTTAGTGACTAATTACTGCAACAGACAAGATTGAAGAACGTATAGTGATATTTGCGAGGTAAGGGCGTTGGGCATTCCCCAGCGATCTTTAATCAAGTCAAATTTTTCCGGGGTGAATTAAGGGTCCGATACAAATACCCAGGGCTGTAGCGTCAAAAAATTCAAAACAGTAGATCGTCATTTAGCAGGGAGTTAGCCCTGAAAATTGTGTTAGATAATTTGGGGGTTTTATAATTAAAAGAACTTTTGGGAAAATAGGGGTTTCGTTTCCCGGGGGTCCCAAAAAACCAGGTGAGCATCCAGCCCCAACCGGGCTTATATCTGGGAAATACTGGGCCAATTTTTTGGGCTTATAAAAAAAATGCCCTCTTTTTAAACCCTTAAATGTCCACACTGTATACGTTTACGGCGACGCCCAACGGGTCAACGTTTTTTTTTTCATTCCTTCAAAATTTTGGGGATAGGCCTGAGTCGCCAGACATGAGAGAATGGATCTGCACCTCAGGGGCGAGTATTAAAAAATTGGGACCACTTATACCGTGGGAGCACCAGTTCATTGAGTGCCACAGAGCAAATACTGTGGCAAAAACCAGGGATTATGATGTCATGTCGCATTAACACT
>WNWK01041359.1:0-16489 GCA_009830355.1 Cherax destructor | reverse complement strand
GAATCAAATACAAAGTGGGAGTTGTCACAGTTGCTTTTGCTGATGACACTGTGCTTTTGGGAGATTCTAAGAGAAATGGCAGAGGTTTGTGGATGAATTTGGTAAGGTATGTAAAAGAAGAAAATTGAAAGTGAATATAGGAAAGAGTAAGGTGATGAGGATAACAAAAGATTAGGTGATGAAAGATTGGATATCAGATTGGAGGAGAGAGTATGGAGGAGGTGAATGTATTCAGATATTTGGGAGTGGACATGTCAGCAGATGGGTCTATGAAGGATGAGGTGAATCATAGAATTGATGAGGGGAAAAGGGTGAGTGGTGCACTGAGTCTGTGGAGACAAAGAACTTTGTCCATGGAAGTTAAGGGGGAATGTATGAGAGTATAGTATACCAACACACTTATATGGGTGTGAAGCATGGGTGATGAATGTCGCAACGAGGAGAAGGCTGGAGGCAGTGGAGATGTCATGCCTGAGGTCAATGTGTGGTGTGAATATAATGCAGAGAATTCGGAGTTTGGAAATTATCCAGAGGGCTGAGGAGGGGTTGTTGAGGTGGTTCGGACATGTAGAGAGAATGGAACGAAACAGAATGACCTCGAGAGTGTATAAATCTGTAGTGGAGGGAAGGCGGGGTAGGGGTCTGGCCTAGGAAAGGTTGGAGGAAGGTAAAAGAGGTTTTTGTGCGAGGGGCTTGGATTTCCAGCAAGCATGCGTGTGCGTATTTGATAGGAGTGAATGGAGACAAATGGTTTTTAATACTTGCCGTGCTGTTGGAGTGTGAGCAAAGTAACATTTATGAAGGGATTCAGGGAAACCGGCAGGCCGGACTTGAGTCCTGGAGATGGGAAGTACAGTGTCTGCACTCTGAAGGAGGGGTGTTAATGTTGCAGTTTTATAACTGAAGTGTAAAGCACCCTCTGGCAAGACAGTGATGGAGTGAATGATGAAAGTTTTTTTTTTCGGCCACCCTGCCTTGTTGGGAATCGCGATGTGTTAAAAAAAAAAAAAAAAGGTAATTTACACTACAGTGGACCCCCGAGTTTCGTAAAAACTTCACTCCTGAAGTCTGCTCAAGTGCCATTACCGAACGAATTTACTCCCTTAAGGAAAAATGTCACGTAGGTTAGTCTATTTCAGACCCCCAAAAATACTTTTCCACAAGCACTTACAATATTATACTTTACATAAATGTACGATTTCGGTTTACGAAACTCGGGGGTCCACTGTATGTATAATTGTATTTGTGTGTTCCTGTGAGATAGACTCAGTCAGTCAGTCTGCCAGCAGCCAGCCAGTTGTTCAGCAAGCCAGCTAGCCAGCCGGCTAGCTGGTCAGCCAGATGGTCAGCAAACCAGCCAGCCAGCCAGGGAGCCAGCCAGCCCCAGTCGCCGGCACAATTCCAAACATTCGCCAGAAACAGAACTCTCTGGAACACTTTTTTGAGCAACAGGGGTCCAGTGACTCTTATGCTGGTCCTAGTGGCATTATAAAACAAAGAAGGGAAGTAACCCAGGTAAAGGACTTGGTACCTGAAGTGTTTATGGAAGGGGATTTCCCTTCCAAACAAAAGCAACTCTTCCATCCTCTTCCCTCCTCCCGTCTTCCACACATCAACTCTTTAATAAAGGTAATTGACATGTTATTATTGTTTTATTCATCATGTCTCATTGTTTTCTGTGTAATTAATGTACAGTGGAACCCCGGTTAACGAAATGCTTAGTTAACGAAAAAATCGGTTACAGAAAGCTTTTTTCGGTATCAGCGAAAAAAACCCGGTTAGCGAAACATATTAGACCTGTCTGCCTTCTCCGCGCCTGGCCTGCGTCTGCGCAAGACGCCAGTGAAGCGTTGTTTACCATCGAGAGAACATTACCCAGCGCACTCTTTCAAACATTCACAATACATTTGGTGTCTTTTTTGGTAGTTTAGTGATTGTCACTGTGAAATAAGTCACCATGGGTCCAAAGAAGCTTCCTAGTGGCACCCCAGTGGTAAAGAGAGTGAGGAACACCATTGAACTGAAGAAAGAGATTATAGAAAAATATAAGTGGCGTATGTCGGAGTGATCTTGCCAGGATGTACAAGAAAACCCCCTCTACTATCAGCACTCTCCTGGCACAGAGAAATGAGATCAAGGAAGCTAATGTTGCAAAAGGGGTTAATTTGTTAACGAAACAAAGATCGAAAATAGTGGATGAGGTTGAGAAGTTACTGATGGTGTGGATCAATGAAAAACAGAGAGCGGGTGATAGTATTTCCATGGTGATAATTTGTGAAAAGGCAAAGAAGTTGCATGTAGATCTTGTCAAGACAATGCCTGCAACCAGTGGTGAGGCGAGTGATTTTAAAGACAGCAGAGGCTGGTTTGACAGGTTTAAGAAACCTAGTGGCATACACAGTGTTGTGAGGCATGGTGAGGCAGCCAGCTCAGACAAACGTGCAGCTGAAAAATTTGTGCAGGAATTCCAAGGGTTCGTAGACACTGAAAAATTCGAACCCAAACAAGTGTTTAATTGTGATGAAACAGACCTGTTTTGGAAGAAAATGCCAAAGAGGACCTACATTACTCAGGAGGAAAAGGCACTGCCAGGACACAAGCCTATGAAAGACAGGCTAACTCTTATGATGTGTGCCAATGCCAGTGGTGATTTTAAAGTGAAGCCTTTACTGGTGTATCATGCAGAAAATCCCAGACCCTTCAAGAATCACAGTGTTGACAAGAATAATTTGTGTGTGCATTGGAAGGCTAACCCCAAGGCATGGGTCACTACGGAGATTTTCAAGGAATGGGTGACTGGAGTGTTTGGCCCTAGTGTGAAGAAATACTTCTTGGAAAAGAAATTGCCACTCAAGTGCCTCCTGGTACTGGACAATGCTCCTGCTCATCCTCACATCTTGGAAGAGTGTTTGTCTGACAAGTTCAATTTCATCAGAGTGAAGTTCTTGCCTCCTAACACCACTCCTCTCATCCAGCCCATGGACCAGCAGGTCATTGCAAACTTCAAGAAACTGTACACCAAAGCAGTGTTTCAGAAGTGCTTTGATGTGACCTCAGACACTGCATTGACCCTAAGAGAGTTCTGGAAAGATCACTTCAATATCGTGCATTGCATACGCCTTATAGGTAAGGCTTGGGAGGGAGTGACTTCCAGGACTTTGAACTCTGCTTGGAGACCATTGTGGCCAGGTTGCGTCCAACAGAGGGATTTTGAAGGATTTGAGGCTGACCCTGACGACCCTGTGCCTGTTGTGGAACATGTTGTGGAAGATATTGTGGAATTGGGGAACAGCCTGGGGTTGGAGGTGAGTGGTGAGGATGTGGAAGAGTTGGTGGAAGAGCACAGGGTAGAGCTAACAACTGAAGAGCTGCAAGAGCTTCATCTGGAACAGCAACAGACCACAGCTGAGGTTATTGCTTCAAAGGAGGAGAGAGAGAGAGATAAGGAGGTGCCTTCTTCAGTGCTTAAGGAGATGTGTACAAAGTGGAATGAGTTGCAGACATTTGTTGAAAGATACCACCCTGAGCAAGCTGAAATGAGCCTTCTGTGCAGCCACTTCAGTGACTCAGTCTTTAGCGAGCCACTAACCAGACTGAAAATCGAAAACCTAAATGATTTTTTTATGAGAGTGCCACAGAACTTGACAGACGCATGCCTTTCTGACATCACCACGACGCCAAATGACTTCGAAAAGGCAATAAATGACATGCCCATGCACTCCGCTCCAGGCCCAAACTCATGGAACTCCGTGTTCATCAAGAACTGCAAGAAGCCCCTATCACATGCTTTTAACATCCTATGGAGAGGGAGCATGGACACTGGGATCGTCCCGCAGCTACTAAAAACAACAGACATAGCCACAAAGGGGGCAGTAAAGCAATAGCAAAGAACTACAGACCAATTGCGCTAACGTCCCATATCATAAAAATCTTTGAAAGGGTTCTAAGAAGCAAGATCGCCACCCATCTTGATACCCATCAATTGCACAACCCAGGACAGCATGGGTTTAGAGCAGGCCACTCCTGTCTGTCCCAATTACTGGACCACTACGACAAGGTCCTGGATGCTCTAGAAGATAAACAGAATGCAGATGTTATATATACAGATTTTGCAAAAGCCTTTGACAAGTGTGACCATGGTGTAATAGCACACAAAATGCGTGATAAAGGAATAACAGGAAAAGTTGGTAGATGGATCTATAATTTCCTAATATGTAGAACACAAAGAGTAGTAGTCAACAGAGTAAAGTCTGAGGCAGCTACTGTGAAAAGCTCTGTTCCACAAGGCACAGTACTTGCTCCCATCCTATTCCTCATCCTCATATCAGACATTGACAGGGATATAAGCCACAGTGCTGTGTCTTCCTTTGCAGATGACACCCGAATCTGTATGACAGTGTCCACCGTTGAAGACACTGCAAGACTCCAAGCAGACATAAACCAAATCTTTAAATGGGCTGCAGAAAACAATATGAAGTTCAATGATGAGAAATTTCAATTACTCAGATACAGAAAACGTGAAGAAATTAAAATCTCATCGGAGTACAAAATTAATTCCAACCACACAATAGAGCGAAAAACTAATGTCAAAGACCTGGGAGTGATCATGTCAGAGGATCTCACCTTCAAGGACCATAACAATGTAGCAATTGCATCTGCTCGAAAAATGACAGGATGGATAATGAGAACCTTCAAAACCAGGGATGCCAAGCCCATGTTGACACTTTACAGATCGCTTGTTCTATCTAGGCTGGAATATTGCTGCACACTAACTGCACCTTTCAAGGCGGGTGAAATTGCTGACCTTGAAAATGTGCAGAGAACCTTCACCGCATGCATAAGTGCGATAAACCACCTCAACTACTGGGAACGCTTGAAGTTCCTAAACCTGTACTCTCTAGAACGCAGGCAGGAGAGATACATTATTATATACACATGGAAAATTCTCGAGGGCTTAGTACCAAACTTGCACACAAAAATCACTCCCTACGAAAGCAAAAGACTCGGCAGGCGATGTAACATCCCCCCAATGAAGAGCAGGGGTGCCACTAGTACGTTGATGGACAACACAATAAGTGTCAGGGGCCCAAGATTGTTCAACTGCTTCCCAGCATACATCAGGGGGATTACCAACAAACCCTTGGCTGTCTTCAAGCAGGCACTGGACAGGCACCTCAAGTCGGTACCTGATCAGCCGGGCTGTGGTTCGTACGTTGGACTGCGTGCGACCAGCAGTAACAGCCTGGTTGATCAGGCTCTTGTCCAACAGGAGGCCTGGTCACAGACCGGGCCACGGGGGCGTTGACCCCTGGAATTCTCTCCAGGTAGACAGAGCTATGTTGCACTTCAGGAAAGTGTTGAAAAGTCGCCAGAAACAGAGGACTGTGAATAGTTACTTCACCAGGAAGTGGTCTAGTGACTCTCAAGCTGGTCCTAGTGGTATTAAAAGACCAAGAAGGAAAGTAACCCCAGAGAGGGACTTGTTACCTGAAGTCCTTTTGGAGGGGGATTCCCCTTCCAACCACTAACACCCTGCTTCAGTCATCATCTATATCTTCCAGATGCCTGCAAGTCTCTTCAATAAAGGTAAGTAAATGTTATTTATATTTTTTTTTTGGTGAATATTTTTTTGTTGAACGGATTAATTGTATTTACATTATTTCTTATGGGAAATAAGGGTTCGGATTATGAAAGATTCAGATTAATTACGTTAACCGGGGTTCGACTGTATATTTAATGTACAAACATATTTTATTTTAATAATTTTGGGTGTCTGAAACGGATTAATTTTGTTTCCATTATTTCTTATGGGGAAAATAGAATCGGATTACGATATTTTCGGTTACCGATAAGCCCTCTGGAATGGATTAATATCGTTAACTGGAGTTGACTGTACTTTGTTTAGAAATACAGTGGACCCTCGGTTTTTGTTGAAAATTCGTTCCAGAATGCTCTTTTAGTGCCATTACCAAACGAATTTGTTCCCATTAGGACAAATGTAATTACATTAGTCATTTCAGACACCCAAAAATACACTTACAAAAGCACTTATATAATTGTTCGAGTTTGGAGGTGAATGAAAACCGAGGGTCCACTGTATGTCTATCCAATCATCGATCCCATTAGCCTCAGAGAATTCTGTATTATTATTATTATTATTATCAAAAGAAGCGCTAAACTTCAAGGATTATACAGCGCGGCTGGGCAGGACAGGATGCACTGAGAATGAATTGTAAGCGGGTGTCAGGGGAACACCTTCCACCTGAACAAAATATAATGGAAAATTTAATAAAAAAATAAAGACTCTTGGGTAGGAAATAAACAAAGAATTTTAAGTTTTTTAATAAAATATATAAAAAAAATAGGCCGTTGTGGTTCTGGCAGGATGGAGAGTAGGAGAATATAAGGCCCAGGTTGAGTCTCGGGTGTAGACGAGATGTTGGACGGCTATCCTGGGCAGTTGTTAAGAATTCTCGTATGCCACTTGGTCGAGGTACGTAAGACTTAGAAGCGGAAGAGTAGACAAAACCAAGTCAGAGAGACATACATCTAGTTCCTTCAAAACAGGCGTCTGTACCAGCTGACCAGGCCAGCAGCAGAGCTGATAAAGAGAAATAAATAATGGTTACCACAAGTAAGCAAACATAACACGTAAGAAAGAAAAAGGATAGCATGTTTACTTTAAGATGGAAGAAATTACTGGTAACCCTAAAACAACCACAAACAAAATATACACCTGGTAGAGCACGTTACCTGATCAGGAGAAGTGTGGAGGTGTAGTGACTCTCCACAGTTTCACTGTTCACCAGGTAAGGTAACTACCACCAGAAAAGGTGGGGGGGTTTCTGCCTCGGCCCGCTAGAGGGAAGCACCGGCTGAACCCGTGAATGATCGCCGGCGGACTAACAACCTTAACCCATAATTATACTCCACTTTTCCCTCACAGAGTGAGATGGATGATTATTAGGGTATAGAGTGCAGCAAGACAGTGGATAGTGCAGGGATAGAGGGTAGCAAGAGATTGAGGTAGAAGGGACTGAGGGAGATGCTAGTGGTATAATCTTCAGAGTTTGTGTAGTAAGTCAGCTTCTGTCAAAACGTCTACGAGAGAGTCAGGATTAAAGGAGGGTCCAGCAAGAAGGGACGGTAAAGAAAGGGCCGCAGAGCGAAGACGCCATTGGAGGTAAATTCTGTGTGCTCGTTGATAAAGTGGACAGTCTAACAGAATATGTCTAACAGACACTGGAACCTGACAATGCTCACAGAGAGGGGCAGGGAGCCTCTCCATGAGATACCCATGCGTAAGACGAGTGTGGCAAATGTAAAGACGGAGAGTGTAGTCTCCCAACCTCGACATTGGTGACAAGACGAAGGCCAGAAACCTATACTCGGTTTAATAGAATGAAGTTTGTTATTAAGCAGGTCAGACCAGCATTGTTGCCAATGGGTGCGAAGATGGGTAGCAATGACTGCAAATTAGTCCATAAAAGGAACACCTCTATATGAAACTGGAAGGTCATGTACTGCTGACCGCGCAGCAGTGTCTGCCTGTTCATTACTCTGTATGTCAACATGACCAGGGACCTAACAAAAAACAATATCTTTGTGCTTGCTAGAGATACGGCGTAACCAAAGTTGGATACGAAAAACTAGGGGGTGAGGTGTATTAATTTTATGGATAGCCTGCAAAGCACTAAGGTAGTCTGAAACGACCACAAATGGTGATACAGGCATAGATGCAATACGGATAAGTGCCACAAGAATGGCATACAATTCAGCCATAAATATGCTAGCCAAGGGTAATAGATGCCCTTGCAGGACGCTGTCCGGAAACACTGCTGCGAATCCGACTCCGTCAGACGACTTTGAACCATCAGTGTACACTGCAATGGCATGGGAATGAGAACGGAAGTGGTCTAGAAAAAAAGAGCGAGAAGCCGCCGTAGGTAGGCGGGCTTTTGTGCAAGGTAGGGGAATAGAACAGACACGGACAGCAGGAACTTCCCAAGGGGGTAGGGAAAAGGGAGATGTCACATGAACATATAGAGGTGGTAGCTGAAGGGAAGACAGGAGTGAATGTAGACGAAGAGAAAAGGGACGAAGTAAGCAGTGGCGACGAACAAATAAAGAGCGTCTACTAATATCTGTAACAATCCTATACATGGAAGGATTACGGAGGTCATGAGAGTGAACTTAATAGTGAATGCAATGTGCATCACGACGATCGGACAAGGATGGAATGTTCGCTTCTACATAGAGGCTCTCAACCGGGGAAGAATGAGATGCACCAAGGCATAAGCGTAATCCCTGGTGATGGATGGGATTAAGGATGGAAAGAGTAGCAGGGGAGGCCGCGGAATATATCTGGTCCCCATAATAGAGTTTTGATAAAATTAGGGCTGAATGTAGACGAAGGAGAGCTCTACGATCAGCTCCCCATGAAAGATGTGTGAGGGTTTTAAGAAGGTTCAGCCGGCTGTGACAAGTTGCCTTAAGAGAGGTAATGTGAGGTTTCCAGGACAATCGACGGTCAAACAGGAGGCCGAGAAACCTGACTGTATCACGTTCTGGAATACGTGAGCCGTATATTTACAATGGATGATCAAAGACCACTGAACGTCTAGTAAACATAATTTGATGAGTTTTGCCACTAGAAAATTTAAACCCGTGAGTGGTGGCCCAATCAGAAACCCGGTTGATGGCATGCTGGAGGGAAACTGCAATGAGGTGACAGTCAGCACCTTCACAAGCTATAGCAAAGTCATCCACATAGAGTGATGACCAAATATTGGATGGGAGAACAGATGCCAGAATATTTATAGCAAGGAGAAAGAGTGTTGTGCTCAGAACACAACCCTGGGGGACACCTTCAGCTTGGACAAATTCCGGGGAAAGCTTATTACTAACCCAAACACGGAAATGTCTGTCAGATAAGAAGGCCTTAAGGAAGAATGGTAGGTTGCAGGGAGTGGGCCTGGGCCAAGATATTATATCTCCAAGTTGTGTCATAAGCCTTCTCAAGGTCGAAAAAGATGGCGATAACCAAGTGGTTATTAGCAAAGGCTTTACGAATATACGTATCCAAGCGCAGTAAGGGGTCAATGGCAGAACAGCCTTTACGAAAGCCATATTGACTAGGGGAGAGACTATTGTGTGTCTCTAAGTACCACATCAAATGTCTATTAACTAGACGTTCCATCACCTTGCAAACTTCACTGGTAAGAGCGATGGGACAGTAGTGGGAGGTATCACGTCCCGTAGTACCCGGTTTGCGAAAAGGGTGAACAATAGCAGACTTCCACAGCTGGAGAAGAACTCCTTGCGACCATATAAGATTAAAGAGTCGTAAGAGGACAGTAAGAGCAGACTGATGTAAATGCTGTAGCATACAAATATGTATGCCGTCTGGCCCAGCTGCCGATGATCGGCAAGCAGAGAGTGTTGCCTCCAGTTCTTGAAAGGTAAAAGGCACATAAGATTCTTCTCTAAGAGAAGAAAAATCTAAGGGCTTTAACTCGCCGGCAGACTTAGAAGAAAGGAACGAGGGGCATAGATGGAGCCCCTGAGAAATGCGGACCAGATGATTACCAATTTCAGTGGCAACGGCAAGAGGGTGTGCTATATCGACACCGGCAACCTGAAGAACAGGAGCCGGGTCGGGGAAGAATTTACCACTTAATTTCCGCACTTTTATCCAGACTGCACTCATCGAGGAAGCCAAAGTGACAGTAGAAACGTAATCTCGCCAGCAAGTGCGTTTAGTGTCACATATGACACGGCGAGCAATAGCTCTCTTCTGCTTAAAATCAAGGAGTCAGAGAATTCTGTAGACCAGTCAGTCGTACCTAGCTCTGTTGTGAAGTTACTTATTGAAGCCTAGTCATGGAGTCTAAAAGAGACCTTATTGTATTCCAGTGGTTGTTTACCAATGATTGTGGTAAAGGGCGTGAGGTGAGAGGTGGTAGAGGGTGGTAGTGATGGTGGAGAGGGGGAGTGATGGTGGCAGAGTGGAGCAATGGTGGTACAGGGCGGAGTGATGGTGGCAGAGGTGGTAGTGAGAGGGCGGCAGAGGGAGGCAGAGACTGGCAGTGATGGCAGAGGGTGGAGTGGCTGTGATGGGGCAGAGGGTGGCAGTGATCAGTGCAAGGGTGGCAGTGATTGGTGGTAGAGGGTGGCAGTGAGGGTGGCAGAGGGAGAGTGGCATAGGGCAGTGGGGTGGCAGAGGGGAATGATTGGCAGAGGGTGGCAGGTGATGGTGGGAGGGTGGCAGTGATGGTGGCAGAGGGGGCAGGGATTGGTGGCAGTGATGGGGCAGAGGGTGATTATGGCAGAGGCGAGTAGAGGGTGGTACAGATGGTTTAGTGATTGGAGAGGGCAGTGATTGTGGCAGAGTGGCAGTGATCATGGCAGAGGGGCAGTGATTGGCAGAAGATGGCAGTGACTGGTGGCAGAGGCAGTGACTGTGGCAGAGGTGGCAGTGGTCAGGTGGGGGCAGAGGTGGCAGGGCTGAGATGGTGGCAGAGGGTGGAATGATTGTGGAGAGGGTGGCAATGGACGGTGGGATGAGTGGCAGTGATGGTGGCAGAGGGTGGCAGTGATGGTGGAGAGGGTGGCAGGAGGTGGCAGAGGGCAGCAGTGATGGTGGAAGGGGCAGAGACGGGCAGAGGGGCAGGGATGGCGGCAGAGGGTGGCAGTGATGGTGGCAGATGGTGGCAGGAGGGTGGAGAGGGCAGGGACTGTTACAGAGGGGGCAGTGATCAGGCAGAGTGGCAGTGGCTGAGCTGGTGGAGAGGGTGGCAGTGATGTGTCAGAGGGTGGTCAGTGGCTGAGATGAGGCAGAGGGTGGCAGTGATTGGTATGGCAGGGCAGTGATGGGCAGAGGGCAGAGTGATGGTGGCAGAGGGTGGCAGAGGGTGGCAGAGGGGCAGGAGGGTGGTAGAGAGGTGGCAGTGACTGTGGCAGAGGGAGGAGTGACTGTGGCAGAGGGCGAGTGGCTGAGCTGGTGGCAGAGTGGTGGCAGGATTGTGGCAGAGGCAGTGGTCGAGGATGGCAGAGGGTGGCAGTGATTGGCAGAGTGGATGATGTGGCAGAGGTGGCAGTGATGGTGGCATAGGGTAGAGATGGCGGCAGAGGGTGCGAAGATGGTGGCAGAGGGTGGCAGTGATGGTGGCAGAGGGCAGGGACGCAGAGGGGCAGGAGGTGGCAGAGTGGCAGAGGTGAGGGCAGAGATGGTGGCAGTGATTGGCAGAGGGTGGCAGTGATGTGGCAGAGGGGGCAGTGATCAGGAGAGGGGCAGTGATTGGCAGAGGGTTCAGTGATGGGCAGAGGGCAGGGTTGTGATGGCGGAGAGTGGGGCAGTGATGTGGAGAGGGCTTAGTGCGATGATGGAGAGGGTGGCAGCTGATCTGGTAGAGGGGTAATGGTCAGGAGGCGGGCGAGGCAGAGTGATTAGGCAGAGGGAGCAGGATGGTGGCAGAGGGCAGTGATGGTGCAGAGGGCGGAATGTTTGGCATAGGTGGCAGTGAGGCGGCAGAGGGCGGAATGATGGTGGCAGAGGGAGATGGTGGCAGAGGGGCAGGGATGGTGGCAGAGGGCAGTGATGGTGGCAGAGGTGGCAGGATGGTGGAGAGGGGAGAGGTGGCAGTGACTGTGGCAGGGGGGCAGTGACAGGGAGAGTGGCAGTGATCGGCAGAGGGCAGCAGTGGCTGAGCTGGTGGCAGAGGGCAGTGACTGTGGCAGAGGCGGAGTGGCTGAGATGGTGTAGATGGTGGAATGATCGGCAGGGGTGGTAATGGCGGGATGGTGGGCGAGGGTGGTAGTGATGGTGGGAGGGGAGAGGGGGCAGTGATGGGCAGAGGGGGAGTGATGGCGGCAGATGACGGCAGTGATGGTGGCATAGGGGCAGTGATGGTGGAGAGGTGGCAATGATGCAGGAAGAGGGGTATGATAGTGGCAGAGGGTCAGGGATTTGGCAGTGATGGTGGCAGAGGGTGGCAGTGAGGGTGGCAGAGGGTGGCAGAGATGGTGGAGTGATCAGGAGGGTGGCAGTGATTGTGGCAGAGGGGCAGTGGCTGAGCTGGGGCAAGAGGCAGGATTATGGCAGAGGGCGGCAGTGGCGAGATGGTGGAAGTGATCGGCAGAGTGGTAATGGCAGGATGGTGGGCGAGGGGTAGTGATGGTGGAGAGGTGGTAGTGATGGTGGCAGTGATGGTGGCAGAGGGGGCAGTGATGGTGGCAGTGATGGTGGCAGAGGGTGGAGGGGTAGAAGCTGGCAGTGATGGTGGCAGAGGCTGGCAGTGATGGTGGCAGAGGCCTGGCAGTGATGGTGGCAGTGATGGCAGAGGGCAGCATTGATTTGGCAGTGGTCAGGAGTGCGAGTAGGTGGCAGAGGCTGGAGGATGGTAGAGGCGGCATGATGCAGGCAGGATGGCGGCAGAGGGTCAGTGATTTGGCAGAGGTTGTGTATAGTAAGGTAAGGCGGATGACGGTGGCAGTGATGGTGGCAGAGTAGAGAGTGATTTGGCAGAGGGCATGATTGGCAGAGGGCACTGATTGGCAGTGGTCAGTGGGGGGAGTGATGGTGGCAGATAGCTGGCAGTGACGGCGGCAGAGGCTGGCAGTGATGGTGGCAGAGGCTGGCAGTGATGGTGGCAGAGGTTGGCAGTGATGGTGGCAGAGGTGGCATTGATTGTGGCAGTGGTCAGGGGGGAGTGATGGTGGTAGAGGTTGGTAGTGATGGTGGTAGAGGTTGGTAGTGATGGTGGTAGTGATGGTGGTAGAGGGTTGTAGTGATGGTGGTAGAGATAACTTCTCCCTCTCCCCTCCTCGCCATCTTCCATATGCGAAGAAGAGTCTTCAATAAAGGTAAAAGTTATTTAAATGTTCATTTATCCATTTCATTAGTGCTTTATATTTATTTCTCTGCATACAAGGGGCTTTTGGCATGTACACCCCATTACTACAACTCCTGGTACAACTGTGTATCATGTCACAATAAACTACAGTCATCCCTTGGTTTTCGATTGTCCCAGTTTTTGCCGATTTTGGTTTTCGATCACTTTTTTCGTGGAAAAATTGTCTTAGTTTTCGCCGATGGCATGGAACCTGTCCACCAGTGCAGCGCACATACAGAGGCCGTGGACCCGCCACCCACGCACCTCCCACGCACATTGTCACGCAGTGTAGCATTATTTATGCTTGAGTGAACATCATCCCAGGAGTTCATACAAAACATTTATTAACAATTCATTGTTTTTAGGCCTTGATTATTGTGTGTGACTACTAAATAAGCTACCATGGGCCCAAAGAAAGCTCCTAGTGCCAGTTCTTTGGTAAAGAAAGTGAGAAACACGATGGAGTTTAAGAGTGTAGCAGGTATGCAGGGAGTGTAGCATGCATGCAGGGAGTGTAGCAGGCATGCGGAGTGTAGCATGCATGCAGGAGTGTAGCATGATGCAGGAGTGTAGCATGTATGCAGGAGTGAGCATGCATGCAGGAGTGTAGCATGCATGCAGGAGTGTAGCATCATGCAGGAGTGTAGCATCATGCAGGAGTGTAGCATGCATGCAGGAGTGTAGCATGTATGCAGGGAGTGTAGCATGCATTGCAGGAGTGCAGCATGCATGCAGGAGTGTAGCATGCATGCAGGAGTGTAGCATGCATGCAGGGAGTGTAGCATGCATGCAGGAGTGTACATGCATGCAGTACTATGCAGGAGTGTCATGCATGCAGGAATGTAGCATGCATGCAGGAGTGTAGCATGTATGCAGGAGTGTAGCATGTATGCAGGGAGTGTAGCATGCATGCAGGAGTGTAGCATGCATGCAGGGAGTGAGCATGCATGCAGGAGTGTAGCAGCATGCAGGGAGTGTAGCATCATGCAGGAGTGAGCATGCATGCAGGAGTGTAGCATGCATGCAGGAGTTAGCATGTATGCAGGAGTGTAGCATGTATGCAGGAGTGTAGCATGTATGCAGGGAGTGTAGCATGTATGCAGGAGTGCAGCATGTATGCAGGAGTGTAGCAGGCATGAAGGAGTGTATTATGCATACAGGGAGTGTAGCATGTATACAGGAGTGAGCATGTATGCAGGAGTGTAGCAGCATGCAGGAGTGTAGCAGCATGCAGGAGTGTAGTATGCATACAGGGAGTGTAGCATGTATGCAGGGAGTGTAGCATGCATGCAGGAGTGTAGCATGTATGCAGGGAGTGTAGCATGCATGCAGGGAGTGTAGCATGTATGCGGGGAGTGTAGCATGTATGCAGGAGTGCTAGCATGTATGCAGGAGTGAGCATGCATGCAGGAGTGAGCATGCATGCAGGGAGTGTAGCATGCATGCAGGAGTGTAGCATGCATGCAGGAGTGTCATGCATGCAGGAGTGTAGCATGTATGCAGGAGTGTAGCATGCATGCAGGGAGGTAGCATGTATGCAGGAGTGTAGCATGCATGCAGGAGTGTAGCATGTATGCAGGGAGTGTAGCATGTATGCAGGGAGTGTAGCATGCATGCAGGAGTGAGCATGTATGCAGGAGTGTACATGTATGCAGGAGTGTAGCATGTATGCAGGAGGTAGCATGATGCAGGGAGTGTAGCATGTATGCAGGGAGTGTAGCATGTATGCAGGGAGTGTAGCATGTATGTAGGGAGTGTAGCAAGTATGCAGGGAGTGTAGCATGTTTGCAGGGAGTGTAGCAGGTATGCAGGAGTGTAGCAGGTATGCAGAGAGTGAGCAGGTATGCAGGGAGTGTAGCAGGTATGCAGGGAGTGTAGCAGGTATGCAGGGAGTGTAGCAGGTATGCAGGGAGTGTAGCAGGTATGCAGGGAGTGTAGAAATTATGCAGGGGGTGTAGCATGTATGCAGGGAGTGTAGCAGGTATGCAGGGAGTGTAGCAGGTGTGCAGGAAGTGTAGCAGGTAGGCATGGAGTGTAGCAGGCAGGGAGGGAGTGTAGCAGGCATGCAGGGAAGTGACCCCAGATAAGGACTTGGTACCTAAATTCCTTATGGAAGGGGATTCCCCTTCCAAAAAATAGGGTCTCTTCCCTCTACCCTCCTCCCTCTCTTCCTTCCAACAACATCAGTCTTCAATAAACGTAAGTGTCACATAGAGTTCATTCATTTGTGCATGTAAGTCTATCTTTAAGGCCCCCCAAATTTTTTTTTCCAGACTTCTGGGTTTCTGGAACGGATTAATTGAATTTCCATTATTTCTTATGGGGAAAATAGTTTTGGTTTTACCTGATCCATCTGGAACGGATTAAACTCGAAAACCAAGGGATGACTGTACAGTGGACCCTCGGTTAACGAATACCCCGGAAATCGTGCAATTATGTAAGTATAATTTTGTAAGTTCTTGTGGAAGTGTAGTTTTGGGGGTCTGAAATAGACTAACCTACATGACATTATTTCTTAAGGACGTAAATTCGTTCGGTAATGGCACTTGAGCAGGCTTCTGCAATGAATTTTTTTCGTTAACCGAGGGTCCACTGTATTATTATTATTATTATATATGTAATGTATTTTTTTTGTTAATATTTTTGGCTGTCTGGGACGGATTAATTGGATTTACATTTTTTCTTATGGGAAATATTGCTTCAGTTTTCGTTAGACTTTCTGGAACTGATTAAAGATGAAAACCGAGGTTCCACTGTACAGGTATCCCTCAACTTTCGCGTTTTCTACTTTCGCAGCCTTCACACACTTGCGAATTCCCAGCCGCCAAATTCCCACCCACCAAATAAAGATGCTGAAATGAATAATATATGCCATATTATATGAGGGGTAACAGAGCAGGCAGACTGCCACCATAAAAGATGTTTACATCAGGGTAAACATGCCTAAATCACTCTTGTCATAAGAACAAATTCAAAAATAGCACTTATTGTTTTTAGAATAATAATAATTTATAAAAATTGATCTGGAGCACTTTAAATGTTATCAGTATTTGGTAGCTGACATTTAGAGCACTCCACAGCAATTATTAATAATTATTATTATTATTAATTATTAATAATAATAATAATAATTATTAATAATAATAATAATTATTATTATTTTTAATATTATTATTATTATTTTCTTACAATATATTGTAGGGAAATAATAATAATAATAATCATAATTAATAATAATTGCTGTGAAGTGCTCTAAATGTCAGCTACCAAATACTGATAACATTTAAAGTGTTCCAGATCAATTATTATTATTCTAAAAACAATAAATGCTATTTTTGCATTTGTTCTTACGACAAGAGTGATTTAGGCATGTTTACCCTGATGTAAACATCTTTTATGGTGGTGGTTTGCCTGCTCTGTTACCCCTCATATAATATGGCATATATTATTCATTTCAGCATCTTTATTACAGTTCTAGGGTATTTATCATGTTTCTGATATCAATTTGGAATAAATGTAATAGATAGATAACCTTTATTACTAATATTAGTTTAATTACACAACATTTTATTAGCACTAAGGCCAACATCCAACAC
>WNWK01041358.1:0-16489 GCA_009830355.1 Cherax destructor | reverse complement strand
CTTGATGCCCTTGGGGCCTGTATCCCGTGTGCCTGACTGTTTCCCTGTATGCCTAGGTGTCTGTATATCTGGGTGCCGGGCCAGGGTGCCTGTATATCTTTCCTTTGGGGTGCCTGTATGTCGGGGTACCTGTGTCTGGTTGTCTGTATGCCAGGGTGCCTGTATGTGGGTGCCTGTATGTCTGGGTGCCTGTATGTCTGGTTGCCTGTATATGGGGTTGCCTAGTCTGTGTGCCTTTATGTAAAAAGGGGTGCCTTTTGTCTGAGTGCCTGTATGTCTGGTGCCTTTTGGGGTTTATGCCTGGGTGCCTGTATGTCTGGGTGCCGGGCCTGGGTGCCTGTATGTCTGGGTGCCTGTATGTCTGGGTGCCTCTATGTCTCGGTGCCTGTATGCCAGGATGCCTGTATGCCAGGGTGCCTGTATGCCAGTGTGCTTGTATGCCAGGGTGCCTGTATGCCAGTGTGCTTGTATGTCTGGGTCCCTGTATGCCAGTGTGCCTGTATATCTGTTTCCCTGTATGCCTAGGTGCCTGTATGTCTGGGTGCCTGTATGCCAGGGTGCCTGTATATCTGGGTTCCTGTTGTCTGGGTGCCTGTATGTCTGGTTGCCTGTATGCCAGGGTGCCTGTATATCTGGGTTCCTGTATGTCTGGGTGCCTGTATGTCTGGGTGCCTGTATGCCAGGGTGCCTGTATATCTGGGTTCCTGTATGTCTGGGTGCCTGTATGTCTGGGTGCCTGTATGTCTGGGTGCCTGTATGTCTGGGTGACTCTGTGCTGGTTGTTTTACCGGGTGCTTTTTGTCTTGGTGCCTGGGGTCTGGGTGCCTTTTGCCTGGTTGCCTGTAGGGTTCCATATGTCTGGGTGCCTGTATCCCAAAGGTGCCTGTATGTCTAGGCCTGTTTTCCAGGTGCCTGTATGTCTGAGTGCCTGTATGCCAGGGTGCCTGTATGCCAGGGTGCTTGTTTCGGGGTCCCTTAAAACTGGGTGACTGTATGTCAAAATCCTGTATGTCTGGGTGCCTGTATCCCGGGGGTGCCTGTATGTCTGGGTGCCTGTATGCTGGGTGCCTGTGTGTCATGGTGCCTTTTGACTGGGTGCCTGTATGTCTGGGGGGGATTGATGCCAGGGTGCCTTTTGTCTGGGTGCCTGTATGTCAGTTTTTTTATGTCTGGGTGCCTGTACCAGGTTGCCTGTATGTCTGGGTGCTTGTTTGACTGGGTGCCTCTATGTATGGGTGCCTGTATGCCAGGGTGCCTGTATGTCTGGGTGCCTGTATGCCCAGGGGTGCCTGTATGTCTGGGTGCCTGTATCCTGGGGGTGCCTGTTTTTGGGGAACTTATGAACGGGTGCCTGGGAGCTTTGCCTGGGGTGCCTCGAGCCTGTATGCCTGGGTGCCTCTGGCCTGATGCCTGGGTGCCTCTGAGCCTGTATCCCTGGGTGCCTCTGAGCCTGTATGCCTGGGTGCCTGATGCCTGGGTGCCTTTTGCCTGGGTCCCTTTTTGTTTGGGAAGCCTGCAACCCCGGGGGCCCCGAAAGGGCCTGGGTCTGAAAGCCCAAGCAACCTGAAGCCTTGGTACCTGGAAGCCTGAAGCAAGCCTGGAAGCCTGCAAGCAAGCCTGGAAGCCTGCAAGTGGCCTGCAAGCAAGCCTGTGAGCTCAATTTGAAGCCTGGGTGCCTGGGAGTCTGAAAGTCTGGGAGTCAGGGTGCCTGTTGCCTGGGTGCCTGGAAGCCTGGGTGCCTGGGAGCCTGCAAGCCTGGGTGCCTGGGAGCCTGGGAGTCTGCAAGTCTGGGAGTCAGGGTGCCTGTGTGCCGGGAAGCCTGGAAGCCTGGGTGCCTGGGACCTGGGAGTCTGCAAGTCTGGAAGCCTCTGAACCTGGGTGCCTGGGACCCTCAAGTCTGGGAGTCGGGGTGCCTGTGTGCCTTGCCGGGGGAAGCCTGGAAGCCTGGGTGCCTAGGATCCTTGGTGCCAGGGTGCCTTGGACCTGGGAGCCTGCAAGCCTGGGTGCCGGGGATTTGGGAAAAGTGGGTGCCTGGTAGTCTGCAAGTCTAGGTGCCTGGGTGGCTGGGTGCCTGGGGGGGGCCTGGGGGGCCCTGGGTGGCTGGGTGCCTGGGTGGCTGGGTGCCTGGGTGGGCCTGACATCACACACCGAGGTGGGTGATCAGATGAAAAAAAAACATTCTCTGACACTAATTCATTCAGTGTCTTGCCAGAAGCGTTCTGACATCGCATTTTGATGACTCTCAAACTCCAACATTCCCCACCCACCCTTCAGAGTGCTGGACCGGTCCAGGTAATTTCGTTTCCCTAAATTTCCCTTCGTAAATGTTACTCTACTAAAATCATAATAGCCTTTTGCTTCCTCTCACGCCTATCCAACACCCCAAAGAAGCCTGTTGGATGTCGAAGCCCATAGCAATGAAAATTTCCTCTTGCTCCAACCTTTCCTAGGACGCCCCCTTCCCCCCTTTTCCCCTTCGCGCCTCAGATTTGTATGCATTCCTAGTCATCCTTTTTTTTCCATCCTTTTAAATATCCTAACCACTTCAACAACTCCCCCCCTCACCCCCTCTGAATCATACATTTGGTATCCCCAAACCTCTTCCTAATCTGCAAACTCAGAATAATATTCACGCCACACATTGCCCTCAAACATGACATCACCACTACCTTCAGCCTCCTCCTCACTGCAGCATTTAGAACTCACGCTTCACACCTATACAACAAACAGTATTGCCACCACCAGTTTTCCTGATACATTTTCCTTTCGCCCCGTGGATGAAGTTATTTGTCTCTACAGATGCCTAAGTGCACCATCCATTTTTTTTTTCTTTGTCAGCTCAAAGATCAATTTTCCCTTTCTCAGAACTGTCTGCCGACAAGTCCACCCCGATATATTTGAGCACATTTGCTTCCTCCATACTCCCTTCTTCCAATCTCATATCCAGTCTCGCATTGCCTATATTTTTTTTAATATTCTCATCACCTTTTCATTTTTATATTCACTTTTAATTTTCTTTTAATACCCTTCCAAATTAAATGTACCAGTTTTTGCAATTTTTCAGAATCCCCCAAAAGAACAGAGTCATCAGAGAAAGAAGCAACTGTGACAACTCCCACTTAGTATTAGATTCTTTTTAAATTTTTAAACCTACACCCTCCCCAACACCCTAGTGTTCAGCCTTTCACAACCCCAGCTATAAACAAATTAAACAACCATGGTGAAATCCCCACATCCTTGCCCAAGGCCTACGTTTACCAGAAAATAATTTTCCCCTTTTTCCTACACACCCTAACCTGAAAACCTCGCTATCCACATAAAAACTCATTGATTCTTTAGTAACCCACCGCCTATTTCCTACGGTTGCAACATCTGCCTCAATGCTTCCCTATCCACCCATCATATGCCTTTTCTGAATCCATGGGGTGCAGTGAAAAGCCCCTTTTACTTTTACCTAAGTATTGTTCACTTACGCATCACAGTAAACACCTGTTTACACTTTTCCCTTTCCCCTTCCCTAAAGCCCTCTTGTTTCACTGCAACCTACGCTCTGTCTTACCCATAATACTTTCAATAATAACCCCCCAATACATTTTATCATTTATACTGAAAGAATTATTTCTCTATAAGTCTTTTATTCACTTTTCCCTAAACAAAGGAACTGTGTACGCTCTCTACCAGCCCCTTGGTACCCCCCTTGCATGCATATATTAACCCAAATACCCCAAAATTTTAAAGGTTTATAACTTTTTAAACTGTTCCCCCCACTAGTTCTTTGGTCTCCCCTCTATCCTTCCCCCCAATTTTGCAACCAACAACTTTCCTTCTTCTCTCTTCCACCACCCCTGCAACCAAAAACTTTCCTTCCTCTCTCCCACCATCCTTGCAATCAATAATCCTCCCTCTTCTCCCTTCTCTCTGTCACTGCAACCAATGTAACTCCCTCCCTCCACCACTGCAACCAATGAAACCCCCTCCCTCCACCACTGCAAAATGTTAACCCCCCCCTCCACCACTGCAACCAATGTAACCCCCTCTCTCCCCTCACTTCATCCATCCCCCCAGACAAAATATGGCTGAACACAAAATGGGAAGACAAGACGATAAATACCCCGAGGTATAGCGAGTGTTTTGTTTCCCTTTGAACAGTTTAGTCGCAATAAATTTAAAACATTTAAAGAAACACCAAAAAATAAATCAAGTGTATTGTAAAACATAATTTTTTAAAAATTTTTTTCACGTCACAGCACGGCAGATAATAATTGATAATAATCTAAATTTTAAAGGAAAATATTTCTAACGCTTATTATGAAATGTTCCTAATTATGAAAAAATTTCTATGTGAATAACAAAATTAACTTATGACTAAAAGATCAGTCGGGTATTGTGAGGCTAGTTGCTCCCTTCTTGTCATCAACAATAACAAATGTTTTATTCATTCAAACGGCTTTCATAGCGGAAGACGTCACACTAACACATGCCAATTAAAAACCCAATATATATATATTTTTATATATATATATATATATATATATATATATAAAAAGGTTCCCCCTCCACTACATCACTTGCTAGACTATTCCATTTCCCTTTGACAACTCTATGGCCGAAGAAATACTTCCTAACACCCCTTTGACTCATCTGGTTTTCCCAATTTCCAATTGTGCCCCCTTGTTTCTGTGTCCCCTCTCGGGAAAAACATCCTGTCTCTTCCACCTTATCTATTCCTCGCAGTATTTTGTATGTCGTTTCATGTCTCCCCTAACCCCCCTTTTTATCCAGTGTCGTCGGGCCCGTTTTCCCCTTAAATTTTTCTTAGGATAGTCCCCTTAGCTCGGGAACTAACCTTGTTGAAAACCCTTTTGCACTTTCTCTAATTTTTTGGACGTGCTTGACCATTTTGGGGTTCCAAACTGGTGCTGCATACTCTAGTATGAGCCTGCCCCGGTGTACAGTGTTTTGAACGTTTCCCTTTACTGGGGGTATCAAAACATTTCTCAGGTTTGCCGGGCGTTTTTTATGCTGCACCAGTTATCGGGTTTGGGGGCCTTAGAACTGGGTTTCATACCCCCCCAAAAGATTTTTCCCCTTTGAGTGAGATTTGCAGTCTTTGGCCACCTAGCCTATACTCTGTTTGCCGTTTTTTTTGCCCGCCCCCGATCTTCATGACTTTGCTTTTTGGGGAAAAATTCGAAAGCCAGTTGCTGGACCACGTGTCCAGCCTCTCCGGTCTCTTTGAAGTTCTGCCTGATCCTCATCTGATTTAATTCTCCTCATTAACTTCACCACCCCACTTTAACGGGAACACCGGGGAGTCTATCCCTTCCGTCATGTTTTTCACATTTTCAAGAATAGCACTGGCCCCTAGGACTGCCCCCTTTTGTGGGACCCCGCTCGCCCTGGCCCCTTTGTGATACCTCAGCACGTACCATGACCCGTTGTTGCCCCCCTGTCAGGTATTCTCGGGATCCACAGTGCCCTTCCTTTTAAATACGCGCCTGATCCCCCTAGCTTCTGCACTAATCCCTTGTGAGGAACTGTTAAAGGGCCCTTTCTTGCAGCCCAAGAAAATGCAATCAACCCACCCCTTTTTCTCGTGTTTTACTTCTCTTACCTTGTCATAGAACCCCCAAAGGTTTGTGACACAGGTTTGTCTTCCATGAATCCGTGCTGGTTGTTCTTTATAATCTTGTTCCGTTCCAGGTGCTCCCCTTTTTTCCTCTTGATAATCTTCTCCATGAATTTGCATACTATCCCGTTAGTGACACTGGTCTATAGTTTAGTGCCTCGGTTCTGTCTCCTTTCTTTAAAATGGGGACTACTTTTTCCCCGTCTTCCATACCTCAGGTAGTTGCCCAGTTTCAAGGGATGTGTTGAAGATCGGGGTTAGTGGCACACACAGCATCTCTGTTCTCTCTAAGGACCCAGGGGGAGATGTTGTCCGGTCCCATCCTTTGGGTTAAAGGTCACTGAGGAGCTTCTTCACCCCCCCCTCCTCAGTTGTTTTATGTCACCCAACACTTGTTGGTATATTCCTTGTTGGTGTCCCACTCTGTTCTGTCTTCCCAGAGCCCTTCCTGTCTCCACTGTAAATACTTCCTTAAATCTCGTGTTGAGCTCCTCACATACTTCTTGATCATTTCGGAGTTCCCCCCCTTTTCCTCAGCCTGATCACCTGGTCACAGACCGGACCGGGGGAACATTGATTCCTGAAACCCCCCCCAGGATACCCCAGGTATTGTTTTCCCCAATGGGCTATACATAAAATTTTCCCTTGGTCAGACTTTACTTTCGATGTTTGTCTTTTTCGTACTGTCACTGGGCCTCCCTCCTTTTTGGGCATACTGTTTCGACTTTTCACTAATCCCCTTTTTTTCCGGGGTCCTTTGCCTTCTGTACTTTTTTTCCTAAGTTTTGAAAGCATGGCCAGTACCTTTTTTTCACAAAGAGATGATTGAAAAAAGAATTAAAAAAATTAGTGAAAAAAGCCATTATTGGCTATTTCGCATAGTGAATGGTCTGTTCCTATTGTCCCAGTTTTAAAAGGCTGACTCTAAGTCTATGAGAATATGTGGGGATTTTAAATATGTAAATAAAAACATTCATTGTAAAAGATACCCTTTTCCCCAGGTTGGGAGGAATTATTGCCCTTAGTGGGAAAAAGGAAAATATTTACAAAATTGTTTTGAAGGATGCTTATTTACAGATACCTGTAGATGAGAGGACCCAAACATTTTTTAGTAATTAATACCCACAGGATTTTTAAATATAAGAGATTACCATTTGGAATTTCCTCATCTCCCGGTATTTTCCCGAAATTTATTTCCCAATTGTTTGTTAACCTGGATGGGGTTTCATCCCCATTTAGATGATATCATAATATTGGGGCCAAAGTTGAGCATGATGTCAGACTCAGGCAGGTGTTGGTATTTTACAAGAGCATAATGTAGTACTGAATAAGGATAAGTCAGTGTTAAAACCAAAATCTATTGCATATCTGGGGTATGAGATTTCTGGGGCAGGTTTTAAAAAAGGTCTGGGGGTGTATGCTGTTAAGAAATTCAGATATTTTTTTCTAGGGAGAAAGTTTGTTTGCTGAAATCATAAACCATTGCTAGGGTTGTTTGGTAAAAGGGAAAAATATTCCAGTAAATGCAAATGCCAGAATTCAGCGTTGGGCTCTGTTATTAGCTCAGGGATGATTATGAATTGTCATTCAAGGCTGGTAAGGAAAATGTTATTGCAGATGCATTTAGTGAAATTTCCTATTGAAGATCACAGCTTTGGGAAACAGGTATACCTTCGGGAAAATGTGAGATTAGTAGAGTTTCGATTTCAAAACACATTTGACAAAATCAAAAGGAAACTGGGATAGATGCTGTATTATCACAAGTAGTAAATAATGTTAAATATGGATGGGTAAAAACAGTGTATTTTTTATTTTGATTATAATTCAGTCAAATCAGATCTGACTGTTCATGATAATGTATTATTGTATAGAAATAGAGTGGTAGTGCCTGTAAAATTGAGATGTAAGGTATTGGAGCATCTGCATATAGGTCATAATGGTATCAATGCTATGAAAGCGGCTAGGCAGTGGGTCTGGTGGCCAAAGATGGACCAAGATATTGCAGAAGTGACAAAGAGTTTCCCATTTGTTTTCAGAATTTTAAGCCAAATTATCTCCTGTCCTATCTTCCCAGCACTGGGACACCATGGTCCCAGAGTGCATATAGATTATGCAGGTCCTGTTGAGGGCAAAATTTTTTGGTAATTGTGGATTCCCTTTTTAAAATTTTTGAGATGTGCAAGTAACTGGGTCCCTGACATCCACAGTTACTACTGAGTTACTAGGCATTCCTTTTGTAATTTTGGATTACCAGACATAGTTGTGTCAGATAATGCTGCTTATTTTGTCTCACAAAATGGAAGCCTTCTTTAGTAAAATAGTATTAAATGTTACTCCAGCCCCATACCATCCTTCATCAAATGGTCTGGCGGAGAGGGGCGGTAAGGTCATTGAAGGAAGGGTTACACAAGTTTACAAAAGGTTCTCTCAATACCAGATTATGTAGGTTTTTTATATAACCATAGGAAAACTGTTATTCCCCCACAAATAAGACACCAGCAGAAATGATGTTTCATAGGGAATTTTTAAAATCCCTGTATCGGCTGTCAAATGTCATGTTAAAGAGGACAATTCATTGCCTAACATGCCTGCTGGTGACCTTCAAGGAGTGGTGGGAAACATTTTAAAGTTGATGATGCTTTATGCAAGGAACTTTGGGGGAAAAGGGGACCCTTGGTTAGAAGGAAAAAATTTTGGAGGTATTAGGGGGTTAAAAAAAGTGTTAATTAAAGGGGTTTTGGGAACATGATATGGAAAAGGCATATAGATCACCTCATGCCAAAGGGTTTTGGAGTGGAGAGCAACCACTGGGTTCCAACAGTACCAGAAGCAGTAAAGTGGTTTTTAAAAGGGAAATGCCCCCAACAGATAATAATGGTAATAAACTTAAAGAGCAGGTTAGGAAAGGGAAAAACCTCCTGGGGGCTTGATGGGGAAACCCGCCGGGGGAGAGAAAGGGGGCACCTCAGGGGCAGTGCAAACCCTCCAATTCTCCGGCGTTCCAGCAGAGTTGTCCCCAGATAGGTTGGATTTATAAGTTGGGATATAATGTAATTTAAAAAGGGAAAAAGGGGGTTTGGGGGCAGTAGTAGGATTGAATACTATGTTTGTTTGGTTAGTCATTTATAATTGTTTTTTTATTGTCGTTGTTATGGAGCGGCCTTTTTTGAGTACATGGTTATAGTTACTCTGGATTTTTAAACCACAACCACAACATAACCTTGTCGCAAACCTTTTACTTTTCTAGTTTCTTTTTCGTGCTTTAATACACCCTTTGTAAACCAGGAGCTCGTTCTGGCCCTTTCCCCTTATTTCTGTTGCCCTTGGGAACAAACCTTTCCTCTGCCTCCTTTCATTTTTTTGTTACGTATTCAATCATTTTTATTTATGACTTTCCTACCATTTCTCTGTCCCACTGAACCTCCTGCAGGAAGTTCCTCATACCAATGTAGCCCCCCTTTTTAAAAGTTCGGTTTTCCCCGTTCAACTCCTGTTCCCTCCCCACTTGTAACTCAAAACTATGTACTCAAAGCTCAGAACCACATGGTCACTGGCCCCCAGGGGCCTCTCATATTTTTCCTCAATGTCTGAACTGCTCGGGGTGAACACGACGTCCAGTCTCGCTGGTTCATCCTCCCTCTCTTTTGTTAGTGTCCCTGACATGTTGATGCAAAAGGTTTTTCCAGTACCACACTATCATTTTGGTTTCCATTTTTCCAGGACCCCCATGTGGCCCCAGGTTTTCCCAGTCGATTTTTGTGGTTGAAATCGCCCATAACCAGTAATTTTGCTTTTCCCGAGTGTGCTCTCGCCCACCTCAGCAAGTGTGTTTACCATTGCTCTGTTGCTCTCTTCATATTCCTCTTTTGGCCTCCTGCAGTTCTGTGGTGGGTTATACATCACGGGAGATGACTCCTTATGTTCCCAGACTAAATTTATACCTATGTAATCCCTTTCACTAATCTCGTCCATGCCTTCCTTTTCCCCTCAAATATCCATGGGTTTTTCTTTAAGCAGTGCAACCCCTCCTCCCCCTCTGGTCCTTTTTATTTTTCCTCGGGATCTGATATCCCAGTGGGAAGTTTTCTTTTGTTTTTGTCTCAGTGAGTTTCTTTTCCCCGTGACTGCTATGATGCCCGGGGACTTTCATTGATGCTTTCATTCCACCCCCTCATATTTATTCGTTATTACATCCGCGTTCTTTCCCCAAACCTTCAACTTATTTTCTAAAACTGTGGTCCTGGGAGAGTATTGGGGTTGGGGGAATGGGCCCCGGGGGGGCCTATGGGGGTTGTGGAGGGGTGGGGTTTGTGATGGGGGTGGGGACAGAGTGCCCCCTAGTGGGTTTCTGTAGGGGTGGTGTTTGTGATGTGCTCATCTTTTTCATTTCCTCTCGTTCCTCCTTTTTGTCTTTTGTTCCTCTCGATCGAGGAAACTCTCCGGGACTCCCGGGTTTTTCCCTCAGTCGTGCTTTCTCCTGCAGGATCATGGTTCGAGCTGATTCTGCCTTGAAAATTACTTTGAGAGGCCGTTCTCTTCCCCTTGCAAACCATCCCAAATTTTCCGAAAATTTGTCACCTGGGTCATGTCCCCTTTACCTATTTGCCAAAAACACCTTCAATCGCTTTTTTTTTCCTCCTGTTTTCTGTTATCATAGGTTTCCCCCTTTAACTTCCTGTAGCCCGTAGACAAAAATTGACCACTTCCTTTCGTTTTACTGTGTCTCCCTTTGCATCCTCTGAGATGTTTTAGTTCCCCTTTCCCTTAAAGCTTTCCTTCATTCAATCTCTTCCCTGGCTGAAGCCCCTATGCTCAGTCTTTCCTGCTCATGTGTTCCCCGCATATGGGATAACTACTTCATTGTCTTCAGACCTCTCATTTTTTTCCTTTTTTGTCCCTTTGTCTTTGCCTGGGCCCCATGTGGGGCCAATAGGACCTTTTCATAAAAGTATAGCTTCTTTGCTCCCCACAGTCCCCATGTCTGTGACTGATGGGAGAAGTTCCCGATGTCATGTCTGGGAAATTTTCATTTATCTCTTTTTAGCTGTTTCAGGTTTTTTGTTTCCCCTTCTAAGCACTGTATCTTAGCTTCTGCTAGCCTTTTACTCTGTCTGCGGTCTTTTTGCCCCTTTCCCCGATCTTCATGACTTTGCATTTTGGGGGGGTTAAATTCGAGAAGCCAGTTGCTGTCCAGGTGTCCAGTATGTCCAGATCTCTTTGAAGTCCTGCCCCGATCCTCATCTGATTTAATTCTGTGTGTACTTTCCCCCCTAATTGTGGTGTCAGGGGGGCGAGACTCAGCCCCCCGGGGCCCCTTCCGCTACTGGGTCTCTGCTCTCCCTGCTCCATGAGCTTTATCATACATTGTCTTAAAACTATAAGAACATAAGAAAAAAGGAACCCCTGCAGCAGGCCTACTGGCCCATCGAGGCACGTCCAAGTCTCCCACCGGCAAGCCAATCCCCCGACCCAGCCAGGTCGGGTTACATTCATTTAAAGGGAAAGGGAGCACGGTATCTGCCCCATTAGCAAAGCTGGTCGGGACCAACTCACACCCACCCCCCCCACTCATATATTTATCTAGCCTTTTTTTAAAACACACAACTTTTTTATCTATAACTGTAATCGGGAGTTTGTTCCACTCATCCACAACTCTATTCCCAAACCAATGTTTTCCCTATTCCTTCCTGAATCTGAATTTACCCAACTTAAAGCCATTGGGGGAGCCTTCAAAAAACTAGATTTTTTTAGCACGCTATTTACATCCCCTTTATTTACATGTTTTCCATTTATACACCTCAACCCCTTACCCCCCTAATTCTACGCCTTTCTAGGGGTGGGTTCCAGGGCCCTCAGTCCCTTCATAGGGAAGATTTCTAATACATGGGACCCAACTTTGTCATCATCCTCTGTACGCTTTCCAAACATTTATATCCATTCTGTAATACGGTGACCAAAACTTTTAAGCATAATCTAGATGGGGGCCCAAACCCAAAGGATATATACAGTTGAAGAACAACCTAAAGGGACTCCTATTATTTATGCTTTTTGGGATATAAAAGGCCAAGGTTTCCCTGTTCGCTTTATTGCAAACATTATGCACTGCTGTTTTGGGTTTTTTAGATTACTGCAAACCAGAACCCCTAAACCCTTTTTTCCCAATCAGTAGTATTAAGATCTACATTATTTAGTTTATATGTGGCATGGTTATTGTCCTGTCCAATATTTAGAATTTTGCATTTATCTATATTAAACTGCATCTGCCACTTCTCCGATTTCCCCGCTATTCAAATCTTCCTGAAGTGTTCAAAATGTCCTTATTTGAATGAATTGGAGGGCCCCTATTTTGGTGTCATCGGAAAATTTTTTATGTCGCTTTTTTCCCCTCATCTATGTCGTTTATGTAGTTTTGGAACAACAAGGGGCCCAATACTGACCCCTGTGGAACACCGCTTCCCCACTCTGATTTCTCCCCATTTATAAACCCTGCTGCTTTTTTCAACCATGCCTCTATCCCGGGGGAAAAATTTTTCCTCCTATTCCTGTGCCTTAATTTTCCTCAATAGTCAATATGTATGGGTCCCGCCTCCACTTTTCGTTCGCCAGACTTTCCAATTTTCCCCCCTACTCTATGGTTGAAGAAATGCTTCCTAACATCCCTTTGACTCATCTGAGTCTTCAGCTTCCAGTTGTGTCCCCTTGTTTTGTGTTTTCTCTGGAACATCCTGTCACTTCTAATGTCGATTCCCCCCAGTATTTTGTATGTCGTTATCATTCTCCCCCTGACCCTTCTTTTCCCCCAGTGTTGTTAGTCCTATTTCCCCAACCTTTCTTCTAGGACAGACCCAGTTGTGGGAAATAACCTTGTCGCAAACCTTTGCACTTTCTCTAGTTTCTTTACGTGCTTGACCAGGTGTGGGGGTTTCCCGACTGGGCTGCATATTCTAGTATGGGCCTGACGTACACGGTGTACAGTGTCTTGAACGATTCCTTGTTAAGGTAACGGAACGCTAATCTTAGGTTTGCCAGTCCCAAAATGCTCCCCAGTTATCTGGTTTTATGTGTGCCCCGGAGACGTGTTTGGGTTTTACTCCCCCCCGGTCTTTCTCCTTTTTCCGAGGTTTGTAGCCTTTTTCCGCCTAGCCTGTACTCTGTCAGCGGTCTTCTTTGCCCTTCTCCGATCTTCATGACTTTGCATTTGGTGGGATTGAATTTCCCAGAAAAAGCAGAGGTGCCAGGGCATTTGGGGGACTGGGGCTTTGACCATCATCAGCGAGGTCAAAAACTCAGTGCCCCAAGGGATTTTTTGGCCTCTGTTTCCTTTCTTAACATAGATAAAAAAACCCAGCCCCTTTTGTTTCATCATTTGCAGATGACACTAAAAAAAAAGCAAAAGTCACTACGGTAGAGGACACTGAAAAATTACAGGAGGACATAAGCAGGGTCTTCCAATGGGCAGTGGAAAACCCAAATGACCAATGGTGATAAGTTTCAGCTGCTTAGGTATGGAAAAATGAAAAACCCAAAAGGGGAACACTATATAAAAAACCAAAGGGTCCCCACATAGAACGAAAGGAACACGTAAAGGACTTGGGAATAATTATGTCTGCTGATCGGGTTTTTAAAGACCATAACAAGCAAAGATCACAACAGCCAGGAAGATGACGGGGTGGGTATTGAGAACTTTAAAAAAAAATAATGCCGAGGGGACACTATTCAAACCCTGGTCTCCCCCACTTAAAATACTGCTCAGTGCTGAGGGCCCCCGTTCAGGGTAGGAGAAATATCAGAGCTAAACAAATTCGAGATCGTTTCGGCTCACATTCAGCCATTGAAACATCTAAATTATTGGGAACGCCTTCAAGTCTTGAACATTACTCATTGGGCGGGGGGAGAAAATACATGATAATATATACCTGGAAAGTACTTGGGGGCCTGGTCCCAAATCTGCACACCCATAACAACATACTGGAGTGAGAATGGGAGAAAGTGTAAAATATCCCAGTGAGGAGCGGGGTGCGGGGGGGACAACACGGGACACTGTATTAACATCCGGGGTCCCCGACTATTCAACATCTTCCCGAAGATATCCGAAAACCCGGGTGGAACCAGTGTAGAACCTTCAGGGGGGAAACGGACAAAATTTTACCAGGTGCCAATCAACCAGGTGTGATGGATTGGGGCAGGGGGCCCCCACAGCAACAGGGGTTTACCAGGCAAACACCAGACGGCCTGGCCCATGGCCCGGGGTCAAAGAATTCCCCGAAACTCTTCAAAGCCTGTGGTTCCTTTACCTAATTTTTTTGTTTGTTAGTTACCATTCTGTCAAGGCACATATCGTTAGCCTGGTGTGTGTGTGTGTACTACCTAGTTGTGGTTGCAGGGTCGGTCATAGCTCCCGGCCCCGAGTGTGTGTGTGTGTGTGTGTGGTGTGTGTGTGTTCAATATCTCATGACGATCTAAAATATCCAAACAATTTAATTGCCGAAAGTTTTAAAATTATCAGAAATACATTTTTCAATTAAAAAAAAAAAACAAAGAAACATGTTCAAAAGAATATTTGGTTCTATCTCACCATCAAAACTTTCTTGAAAACTTTCTCTACTTAAGAATTTCAAAATTTTTATCCCGTAAAAAAAAATCATTTTATAAAAATTCCCTCAAAATGTTGATTGCGTGTCTACGTGATTCCCTTGAAAAAAAAAAAACAATGAAGTTTATTATAGTCAGACTGGAAATAGGTTGAAGACATTATGTCTGCCATAACATGTGTCTGCCATAACATGTGTCTGCCATAACATGTGTCTGCCATAACATGTGTCTGCCATAACATGTGTTTGCCATAACATGTGTTTGCCATAACATGTGTTTGCCATTACATGTATTTGCATAACATGTGTCTGCCACAACATTTTCTGCCATAACATGTGTCTGCCATAACATGTGTCTGCCATAACATGTGTTTGCCATAACATGTGTTTGCCATAACATGTGTCTGCCATAACATGTGTTTGCCATAACATGTGTTTGCCATAACATGTGTTTGCCATTACATGTATTTGCCATAACATGTGTCTGCCACAACATGTGTCTGCCATAACATGTGTCTGCCATAACATGTGTTTGCCATAACATGTATCTGCCACAACATTTTCTGCCATAACATGTGTTTGCCATAACATGTGTCTGCCATAACATGTGTCTGCCCTAACATGTGTTTGCCATAACATGTGTTTGCCATAACATTGTTTGCCATAACATGTGTTTGCCATAACATGTGTCTGCCATAACATGTGTTTGCCATAACATGTGTTTGCCATAACATGTGTCTGCCATAACATGTGTTTGCTATAACATGTGTTTGCCATAACATGTGTTTGCCATTACATGTATTTGCCATAACATGTGTCTGCCACAACATGTGTCTGCCATAACATGTGTCTGCCATAACATGTGTTTGCCATAACATGTATCTGCCACAACATGTGTCTGCCATAACATGTATCTGCCACAACATGTGTCTGCCATAACATGTGTCTGCCATAATTGCATGAGATGAGCATTCCTTTTTTTCCTAGCGTTTACGACAGTAAAGAGCTTGTGATCTGAATAGACAAATACTGACTGAGGCAGTGCCCCTTGGCATACCTTAAAAAAATCTAGTGTTAATACCAAAAGAAATACCTCTTTCATTTGTGCTGCATTTTTTATACTTCGGTTTTGGAGTAAAATAACGCATGTTCCAACAATTCGCTACTGAAGAACACACACCTATGCCATCACACATCCACATGTTCAGTTAAGGGCGAATTAAAATCATGGCAAATATCTTGCAAATCTCATTCTACGTAAACCTTCGTTTTGGACTTGTTAGCCAAGTTCAGAGATGAAATACAAGGGCAAAATTAGCGCAGAAAACTCTCTAAAATTATGCCTCGCTGACTAATGCGTAAAGAGCTTCTGTCTTGGTTGGGACCTATATGTTGTTAATCAGATTTAGAGTATTTACTGTCACTTCATTACAAAATATACAATAAATAGGAAGCCTATGGATGCACACCATTTCGTGAGATACCTCACCTTGTCCCGTGTCATGGCCTAGGACAATTACTTTGATGTGACGAATTCCTTTTTTGTAGCCTGACAGTCAAATGAAACTAATAAGGCTTTAATGAATAAAGCTTCCAGTCGTTCTAAATGCTGTTCCCATGTATCATTTATTATGATAAGGTCATAAGAACATAAGAACATAAGAAAGGAGGAACACTGCAGCAGGCCTGGTGGCCCATACTAGGCAGGTCCTTCACATTCCATCCCACTAACAGAATATTTGTTCAACCTAATTTTCAATGCTACCCAAGAAATAAGCTTTGATAATTTTATTTACTCATGTGCAATTTCCCTAAATCCAACCCCTTTCACTCCTTTAATTTATCCCAACCTAAATTTAAAACTACCCAAGGTCCTTGCTTCAATAACCCTACTAGGCAGACTGTTCCACTCATCAACTACCCTATTTCCAAACCAATACTTTCCTATATCCTTTCTAAATCTAAACTTATCTAACTTGAATCCATTATTGCGGGTTCTCTCTTGGAGAGATACCCTCAAGACCTTATTTATATCCCCTTTGTTAATACCCATTTTCCATTGTATACCTCGATCATGTCTCCCCTCATTCTACGTCTTACAAGTGAATGTAATTTAAGGGTCTTCAATCTTTCTTCGTAAGGAAAATTTCTAATGCTATGTATTAATTTAGTCATTCTACGCTGAATGTTTTCTAACGAATTTATGTCCATTCTGTAAAAAGGAGACCAGAACTGGTCGTAATCTAGGTGAGGCCTTACTAATGATGTA
>WNWK01041357.1:0-16489 GCA_009830355.1 Cherax destructor | reverse complement strand
ACCATCCTGTGGTCAGCTAGGTTGGTAGACAGCAACCACCCAGGAAGTACTACCAGTCCTGTTGTGAAGTTAGGTCTTGGTCTGCTTACTAGCAACCACTCAACTACCCTTGTATATAGTGTACATAGTGTAAATATCACTTGTTATACTTGGTGAAGGAAAAGACAAAAGTCTTATATAATCACAATTCTTGGTGAAGGAAAAGATAAAGTTGGAATTAATCAGCTGATTTTTGAAGAAATACAATTTCAATACATCTCTACTGTGTTTCTTGCTAGCTTCCTTACTCAGGTTAACAGGCCATTGAACCTGAGGTTGTAATAGGAGGTACTACCGTCCTTGGTAGTAGGTTGGTAGACAGCAACCACCCAGGGAGGAACTACCTCCTGTGGTAGTAGGTTGGTAGAACAACCACCCAGGAGGTACTACCATCCTGTGGTAGTAGGTTGATAGTCAGCAACCACCCAGGGAGGTACTACAGTCCTGTGGTAGTAGGTTGCTAGTCAGCAACCACCCAGGAGGTACTACCATCCTGTGGTAGTAGGTTGGCTAGACAGCAACCACCCAGGGAGGTACTACCATCCGTTGTAGTAGGTTGGTAGACAGCAACCACCCAGGAGGTACTACCATCCTGTGGTAGTAGGTTGGTAGACAGCAACCACCCAGGAGGTACTACCATCCTGTGGTAGTAGGTTGGTAGTCAGCAACCACCCAGGAGGTACTACCGTCCAGTGGTAGTAGTTTGGTAGTCAGCAACCACCCAGGGAGGTACTACCGTCCTCTGGTAGTAGGTTGGTAGACAGCAACCACCCAGGGAGGTACTACCGTCCTGTGGTAGTAGGTTGGTAGTCAACAACCACCCATGGAGGTACTACCGTCCTGTGGTAGTAGGTTGATAGTCAGCAACCACCTAGGGAGGTACTACCGTCCTGTGGTAGTAGGTTGCTAGACAGCAACCACCCAGGGAGGTACTACCATCCTGTGGTAGTAGGTTGCTAGACAGCAACCACCCAGGGAGGTACTACCGTCCAGTGGTAGTAGTTTGGTAGTCAGCAACCACCCAGGGAGGTACTACCGTCCTGTGGTAGTAGGTTGGTAGACAGCAACCACCCAGGGAGGTACTACCGTCCTGTGGTAGTAGGTTAGTAGTCAACAACCACCCATGGAGGTACTACCGTCCTGTGGTAGTAGGTTGATAGTCAGCAACCACCCAGGGAGGTACTACGTCCTCTGGTAGTAGGTTGGTAGACAGCAACCACCCAGGGAGGAACTACCATCCTGTGGTAGTAGGTTGGTAGACAGCAACCACCCAAGGAGGTACTACCATCCTGTGGTAGTAGGTTGATAGTCAGCAACCACCAGGGAGGTACTACAGTCCTGTGGTAGTAGGTTGGAGTCAGACAGTCTACCATCCTGGTAGGTTGGTAGAACACCAATCTCACCTGTGTAGTAGGTTGGTAGACAGCAACCACCCAGGAGGTACTACCATCCGTGGTAGTAGTTGGTAGACAGCAACCACCCAGGGAGGTACTACCATCCTGTGGTAGAGGTTGGTAGCAGCAACCACCCAGGAGGTACTACCGTCCGTGGTAGTGGGTTGGTAGTCAGCAACCACCCAGGAGGTACTACCGTCCCTGGTAGTAGGTTGGTAGACAGCAACCACCCAGGGAGGTACTACCGTCCTGTGGTAGTAGGTTGGTAGTCAACAACCACCCATGGAGGTACTACCGTCCTGTTGGTAGATAGAAGTGATATGGTAGCAAGACACCCAGGAGGTACTACCATCCTGTGGTAGTAGGTTGCTAGACAGCAACCACCCAGGAGGTACTACCGTCCAGTGGTAGTAGTTTGGTAGTCAGCAACCACCCAGGAGGTACTACCGTCCTGTGGTAGTAGGTTGGTAGACAGCAACCACCCAGGGAGGTACTACCGTCCTGTGGTAGTAGGTTGTAGCAGCAACCACCCATGGAGGTACTACCATCCTGTGGTAGTAGGTTGGTAGACAGCAACCACCCAGGGAGGTACTACCATCCTGTGGTAGTAGGTTGTAGTCAGCAACCACCCATGGAGGTACTACCATCCTGTGGTAGTAGGTTGGTAGCAGCAACCACCCAGGAGGTACTACCATCCTGTGGTAGTAGGTTGGTAGCAGCAACCACCCAGGAGGTACTACCATCCTGTGGTAGTGGTTGTAGCACACAGAACTCACCACTGTATGGAGGTGAACGTACCATCCTGTGGTAGTAGGTTGGTAGACAGCAACCACCCAGGAGGTACTACCATCCTGTGGTAGTAGGTTGGTAGACAGCAACCACCCAGGGAGGTACTACCATCCTGTGGTAGTAGGTCTGGTAGTCAGCAACCACCCATCGAGGTACTACCATCCTGTGGTAGTAGGTTGGTAGACAGCAACCACCCAGGAGGTACTACCATCCTGTGGTAGTAGGTTGGTAGACACAACCACCCAGGAGGTACTACCATCCTGTGGTAGTAGGTTGGTAGTCAGAAACCCAACCCATGGAGGTACTACCATCCTGTGGTAGTAGGTTGGTAGACAGCAACCACCCAGGAGGTACTACCATCCTGTGGTAGTAGGTTGGTAGACAGCAACCACCCAGGAGTTACTACCATCCTGTGGTAGTAGGTTGGTAGACAGCAACCACCCAGGAGGTACTACCATCCTGTGGTAGTAGGTTGGTAGACAGCAACCACCCAGGAGGTACTACCATCTGTGGTAGTAGGTTAGTAGACAGCAACCATTCAGGAGGTACTACCATCCTGTGGTAGTAGGTTGGTAGCAGCAACCATCAGGAGGTACTACCTCCTGTGGTAGTAGGTTGGTAGACAGCAACCACCCAGGAGGAACTACCATCCTGTGGTAGTAGGTTGGTAGACAGCAACCACCCAAGGAGGTACTACCAACATGTGGTAGTAGGTTGATAGTCAACAACCACCCAGGGAGGTACTACAGTCCTGTGGTAGTAGGTTGGTAGTCAGCAACCACCCAGGGAGGTACTACCATCCTGTGGTAGTAGGTTGGTAGACAGCAACCACCCAGGGAGGTACTACCATCCTGTGGTAGTACGTTGGTAGACAGCAACCACCCAGGGAGGTACTACCATCCTGTGGTAGTAGGTTGGTAGAAAGCAACCACCCAGGGAGGTACTACCATCCTGTTGTAGTAGGTTGGTAGTCAGCAACCACCCAGGGAGGTACTACCGTCCAGTGGTAGTAGTTTGGTAGTCAGCAACCACCCAGGGAGGTACTACCGTCCTGTGGTAGAAGGTTGGTAGACAGCAACCACCCATGGAGGTACTACCGTCCTGTGGTAGTATGTTGATAGTCAGCTACCACCTAGGGAGGTACTACCGTCCTGTGGTAGTAGGTTGCTAGACAGCAACCACCCAGGGAGGTACTACCATCCTGTGGTAGTAGGTTGCTAGACAGCAACCACCCAGGGAGGTACTACCATCCTGTGGTAGTAGGTTGGTAGACAGCAACCACACAGGGAGATACTACCGTCCTGTGGTAGTAGGTTGATAGACAGCAACCACCCAGGGAGGTACTACCATCCTGTGGTAGTAGGTTGGTAGACAGCAACCACCCAGGGAGGTACTACCATCCTGTGGTAGTAGGTTGGTAGTCAGCAACCACCCAGGGAGGTACTACCGTCCAGTGGTAGTAGTTTGGTAGTCAGCAACCACCCAGGGAGGTACTACCGTCCTGTGGTAGTAGGTTGGTAAACATCAACCACCCAGGGAGGTACTACCGTCCTGTGGTAGTAGGTTAGTAGTCAACAACCACCCATGGAGGTACTACCGTCCTGTGGTAGTAGGTTGGTAGACAGCAACCACCCAGGGAGGTACTACCATCCTGTGGTAGTAGGTTCGTAGACAGCAACCACCCAGGGAGGTACTACCATCCTGTGGTAGTTGGTTGATAGTCAGCAACCACCCATGGAGGTAGTACCATCCTGTGGTAGTAGGTTGGTAGACAGCAACCACCCAGGGAGGTACTACTATCCTGTGGTAGTAGGTTGGTAGACAGCAACCACCCAGGGAGGTACTACCATCCTGTGGTAGTAGGTTGGTAGTCAGCAACCAGCCATGGAGGTACTACCATCCTGTGGTAGTAGGTTGGTAGACAGCAACCACCCAGGGAGGTACTACCATCCTGTGGTAGTAGGTTGGTAGACAGCAACCACCCAGGGAGGTACTACCATCCTGTGGTAGTAGGTTGGTAGTCAGCAACCACCCATGGAGGTACTACCACCCTGTGGTAGTAGGTTGGTAGACAGCAACCACCCAGGGAGGTACTACCATCCTGTGGTAGTAGGTTGGTAGACAGCAACCACCCAGGGAGGTACTACCATCCTGTGGTAGTAGGTTGGTAGTCAGCAACCACTCATGGAGGTACTACCATCCTGTGGTAGTAGGTTGGTAGACAGCAACCACCCAGGGAGGTACTACCATCCTGTGGTAGTAGGTTAGTAGACAGCAACCACCCAGGGAGGTACTACCATCCTGTGGTAGTAGGTTGGTAGTCAGCAACCACCCATGGAGGTACTACCATCCTGTGGTAGTAGGTTGGTAGACAGCAACCACCCAGGGAGGTACTCCTATCCTGTGGTAGTAGGTTGGTAGACAGCAACCACCCAGGGAGGTACTACCATCCTGTGGAAGTAGGTTGGTAGTCAGCAACCACCCATGGAGGTACTACCATCCTGTGGTAGTAGGTTGGTAGACAGCAACCACCCAGGGAGGTACTACCATCCTGTGGTAGTAGGTTGGTAGACAGCAACCACCCAGGGAGGTACTACCATCCTGTGGTAGTAGGTTGGTAGTCAGCAACCACATATGGAGGTACTACCATCCTGTGGTAGTAGGTTGGTAGACAGCAACCACCCAGGGAGGTACTACTATCCTGCCAGGTGACTGTGAAACAGAAACCTGAAACTGTTTTACATGATGATAGGATTGCTGGTGTCTTTTTTTGTCTCATAAACATGTAAGATTTCAGGTACGTCTTGCTACTTCTACTTACACTTAGGTCACACTACACATACATGTACAAGCATATATATATATATATATATATATATATATATATATATATATATATATATATATATATATATATATATATATATATATATATATATATATATATATATATATATATATATATATATAGTAACCCCTTCTCCTGTACAAATCTACTAAAAACGAGAAGAAGAAAAACTTTATAAAATTGGGTTGTCTGAATGTGCGTGGATGTAGTGCGGATGATAAGAAAGAGATGATTGCCGATGTTATGAATGAAAAGAAGTTGGATGTCCTGGCCCTAAGCGAAACAAAGCTGAAGGGGGTAGGCGAGTTTCAGTGGGGAGAAATAAATGGGATTAAGTCAGGAGTATCTGAGAGAGTTAGAGCTAAGGAAGGGGCAGCAATAATGTTGAAGGATCAGTTATGGAAGGAAAAGAGGGAATATAAATGTGTAAATTCAAGGATTATGTGGATTAAAATAAGGGTCGGATGCGAAAAGTGGGTCATAATAAGCGTGTATGCACCTGGAGAAGAGAGGAGTGTAGAGGAGAGAGAGAGATTTTGGGAGATGTTAAGCGAATGTATAGGAACTTTTAAACCAAATGAGAGAGTAATTGTGGTAGGGGACCTAAATGCTAAAGTGGGAGAAACATGCAGAGAGGGTGTAGTAGGTAAGTTTGGGGTGCCAGGTGTAAATGATAATGGGAGCCCTTTGATTGAACTTTGTATAGAAAGGGGTTTAGTTATAGGTAATACATATTTTAAGAAAAAGAGGATAAATAAGTATACAAGATATGATGTAGGGCGTAATGACAGTAGTTTGTTGGACTATGTATTGGTAGATAAAAGACTGTTGAGTAGACTTCAGGATGTACATGTTTATAGAGGGGCTACAGATATATCAGATCACTTTTTAGTTATAGCTACAGTGGGAGTAAAAGGTAGATGGGATACAAGGAAAATAGAATCAGTAAGTAAAAGAGAGGTGAAGGTTTATAAACTAAAAGAGGAGGCAGTTAGGGTAAGATATAAACAACTATTGGAGGATAGATGGGCTAGTGAGAGTGTAGGCAATGGGGTCGAAAATGTATGGGGTAGATTTAAAAATGTAGTGTTAGAGTGTTCAGCAGAAGTTTGTGGTTACAGGCGAGTGGGTGCGGGAGGGAAGAGGAGCGATTGGTGGAATGATGATGTAAAGAGAGTAGTAAGGGAGAAAAAGTTAGCATATGAGAGGTTTTTACAAAGTAGAAGTGATGCAAGGAGGGAAGAGTATATGGAGAGAAAAAGAGAGGTTAAAAGAGTGGTGAAGCAATGTAAAAGAGAGCAGATGAGAGAGTGGGTGAGATGTTATCAGCAAATTTTGTTGAAAATAAGAAAAAGTTTTGGAATGAGATTAATAAGTTGAGGAAGCCTAGAGAACAAATGGATTTGACAGTTAAAAATAGGAGAGGAGAGTTATTAAATGGAGAGTTAGAGGTATCGGGAAGATGGAGAGAATATTTTGAGGATTTGTTAAATGTTGATGAAGACAGGGAAGCTGTGATTTCGTGTGTAGGGCAAGGAGGAATAACATCTTGTAGGAGTGTGGAAGAGCCAGTTGTGGGTGTAGGGAAGTTCGTGAGGCAGTGGGTAGAATGAAAGGGGTAAGGCAGCTGGGATTGATGGGATAAAGATAGAAATGTTAAAAGCAGGTGGGGATATAATTTTGGAGTGGTTGGTGCTATTATTTAATAAATGTATGGAAGAGGGTAAGGTACCTAGGGATTGGCAGAGAGCGTGTATTGTTCTTTTGTATAAAGGCAAAGGGGACAAAAGAGAGTGCAAAAATTATAGGGGAATAAGTCTCTTGAGTGTACCTGGTAAAGTGTATGGTAGAGTTATTATTGAAAGAATTAAGAGTAAAACAGAAAGCAGGATAGCAGATGAACAAGGGGCTTTAGGAAAGGTAGGGGTGTGTAGACCAAGTGTTTACAGTGGAACATATAGGTGAACAGTATTTGGATAAGGGTAAAGATGTTTTTGTGGCATTTATGGATTTGGAAAAGGCGTATGATAGGGTAGATAGGGGGGCAATGTGGCAGATGTTGCAGGTGTATGGAATAGGAGGAAGGTTACTGAAAGCAGTGAAGAGTTTTTATGAGGATAGTGAGGCTCAGGTTAGAGTGTGTAGGAGGGAAGGGGACTATTTCCCAGTAAAAGTGGGCCTTAGACAAGGATGTGTGATGTCACCGTGGTTGTTCAATATATTTATAGATGGGGTTGTAAGAGAAGTGAATGCGAGGGTCTTGGCAAGAGGTGTTGGGCTAAAAGATAAAGAAGCAAATACAAAGTGGGAGTTGTCACAGTTGCTTTTGCTGATGACACTGTGCTTTTGGGAGATTCTGAAGAGAAGCTGCAGAGGTTGGTGGATGAATTTGGTAGGGTGTGTAAAAGAAGAAAATTGAAAGTGAATATAGGAAAGAGTAAGGTGATGAGGATAACAAAAGAATAGGTGACGAAAGATTGGATATCAGATTGGAGGGAGAGAGTATGGAGGAGGTGAATGTATTCAGATATTTGGGAGTGGACATGTCGGCGGATGGGTCTATGAAGGATGAGGTGAATCATAGAATTGATGAGGGGAAAAGGGTGAGTGGAGCACTTCGGAGTCTGTGGAGACAAAGAACCTTGTCTATGGAAGTAAAGAGGGAATGTATGAGAGTATAGTTATACCAACGCTCTTATATGGGTGTGAAGCATGGGTGATGAATGTTGCAACGAGGAGAAGGCTGGAGGCAGTGGAGATGTCATGTCTGAGGTCAATGTGTGGTGTGAATATAATGCAGAGAATTCGGAGTTTGGAAATTAGGAGGAGGTGCGGGATTACCAAAACGATTGTCCAGAGAGCTGAGGAGGGGTTGTTGAGGTGGTTTGGACATGTAGAGAGAATGGAACGAGACAGAGTGACTTCGAGAGTGTATAAATCTGTAGTGGAGGGAAGGCGGGGTAGGGGTCGGCCTAGGAAAGGTTGAAGGGAGGGGGTAAAGGAAGTTTTGTGTGCGAGGGGCTTAGACTTCCAGCAAGCATGTGTGAGCGTATTTGATAGGAGTGAATGGAGGCATATGGTTTTTAATACTTGACGTGCTGTTGGAGTGTGAGCAAAGTAACATTTATGAAGGGATTCAGGGAAACCGGCAGGCCGGACTTGAGTTCTGGAGATGGGAAGTACAGTGCCGGCACTCTGAAGGAGGGGTATTAATGTTGCAGTTTTATAACTGTAGTGTAAAGCACCCTTCTGGCAAGACAGTGATGGAGTGAATGATGATGAAAGTTTTTCTTTTTCGGGCCACCCTGCCTTGGTGGGAATCGGCCGATGTGTTAATAAAAAAAATATATATATATAATATATATATATATATATATATATATATATATATATATATATATATATATATATATATATATATATATATATATATATATATATATATATATATATACACACATCTTTCTGGGTTTTCTTCTATTTTCTTACTGGTTCTCGTTCTTGTTTATTTCCTTTTATCTCCATGGGGAAGTGGAACAGAATTCTTCCTCCGTAAGCCATGCGTGTCGTAAGAGTCAACTAAAATGCCGGGAGCAAGGGGCTAGTAACCCCTTCTCCTGTATACATTACTAAAGCTAAAAAGATAAACTTTTGTTTACCTTTTTGGGCCACCCTGCCTCGGTGGGCTACCCTGCCTCGGTGGGCCACCCTGCCTCGGTGGGACACCCGTCCTCGGTGGGCCACCCTGCCTCGGTGGGCCACCCTGCCTCCGTGGGCCACCCTGCCTCGGTGGGACACCCTGCCTCGGTGGGCCACCCCGCCTCGGTGGGCCACCCTGCCTCGGTGGGCCACCCCGCCTCGGTGGGCCACCCTGCCTCGGTGGGCCACCCTGCCTCGGTGGGCCACCCTGCCTCGGTGGGCCACCCTGCCTCTGTGGGCCACCCTGCCTCGGTGGGCCACCCTGCCTCGGTGGGCCACCCTGCCTCGGTGGGCCACCCTGCCTCGGTGGGCCACCCTGCCTCGGTGGGCCACCCTGCCTCGGAAATATGTGCAACACCTGGGTGTCCTTATGTGCAATACCTGGGTGTTCTTATGTGCAACACCTGGGTGTTCTTATGTGCAATACCTGGGTGTTCTTATGTGCAACACCTGGGTGTTCTTATGTGCAACACCTGGGTGTTCTTATGTGCAACACCTGGGTGTTCTTATGTGCAATACCTGGGTGTTCTTATGTGCAACACCTGGGTGTTCTTATGTGCAACACCTGGGTGTTCTTATGTGCAACACCTGGGTGTTCTTATGTGCAATACCTGGGTGTTCTTATGTGCAACACCTGGGTGTTCTTATGTGCAACACCTGGTTGTTCTTATGTGCAACACCTGGGTGTTCTTAATGGCTAGATGTTTAACCTGCGCAGCAGCCTTTTTTAATCAAAATCCTCAGGCAACAGGTGAAGAAAGTTGTGGAGCAGAAGTAATAGTTACATCACCTCTTAATTTATTCAAGGCTGGAAAACACCTTGAGGTTACATGTCTTGTAAGCCTCGCCCTCGCTGATGTTACCACTAATACTACTTTACTATTTTCTGTACCTCATGACTCTGTTTTTCATTCATTAACTTCTTGGTACTGTATACTGGGGTATGCAAAGAGTATGTTACAATTTATTCTGCGTATGCCACACTCCCATACAGGCTGCCTCCCAACCAGCGAACCAGGTGCTACAGGTTTAACGATCAATAGATTCCCCGTCGTTAAATCAGTACCTTGGTTAAATAGCCAATTTTTTTTTTTTTTTTTTTTTTTATTTAAGAGGACAAAAACATATAATAACACAAATCCAATAACAAAATTCAAACATGAATACTTGCAAATTACAAGTGCTGACCATAACTCAACACGTATCTCGTAAAATCCAAAATGACACATTTTTTCACAATTTGCTATGAAATTAGACACCACATACTCTCAAATATGTGCAAGGACATTCCCTGAGGACTAATAACATAATGCACATACAAAATAATAGCCAAAATACCAAATGAAGGCAATCAGTTAACAAAATATAAACATACTAACATGCACCTAATAAAATCCCTACCCATCTTCATGATACATAAACATACAATACCAGTATAAATATATATACAATCGCCTCAGGCTTATCTACAATAAATTTATGAATGCAGGTGTATACATACTGAAAATAAACAACAATAACCAAAACCTAATACCCATTATATTACATACACTGCGGTGTACAGGACTACCCACCCGTGAAAACCCCTTCTCACAATGTATAATAGAACACATAGCAATACTAAAATTCCAATGTGAATTCTTAAATATTTTTATTTTTTTTATTATTATTTTATTTGGAGAGACATATATACAAATATATTATACAGAGCCATGCCATGGTCTGAAACAAAGCTTATATAACAAAATAAGCAGTATAGAACAAAATTAACAACATAACAACACCCTTATTAGTTAGTCTGGGGTAATATATTAACCATGAACAATAAATGCATAGGTAAAGCGACAACATGCCATGTCTTACGTAACCCCTACATGTCGTACAATGACATGCTGAAATAAAAATTAACTAAACATATTAAATCGGAACAACAATCGTACTTTTGTTGAGAGTTTTAATGTGAATTTCCATTAAGGGACATAATTATACCAACACAGTACACAAGACACTACCCTGCCAAGACAATTAACACCAAAATCCATACATTAACATCACAATCAGTATAACAGAAATGGTACTATAAGCAGTGAAACAGAATTTATAACATGAAGCATACAATTTTTTTTTTTTTTTTTTTTTATTAAAATATTTTATTTGAAACATAAACCCGACACATAAAGGTTTATCGTACATCACTTGTTTATATATTTATTCAGAGAACATACATAATAAATTTTACCAATTTATCCCACAAAACCACATAGACTTTGATACACCAATCATGATATCCGAGTGCAAACCTGAACAGATATATATCATGATGAGAAATGATGCCGGATATGAATCCAACGAATTTGCATCAACAACTAAGTCAACAAACCCCTACTTCCAAAACAAAAGTAACTACCAAACCAAAGCAAATGTCACATAGTAAGGATTATAACTCAAAGAAAACTTACTTTGACATAGCAACGAGAAAACCAGCGCACCACAAGAATACCTTGACCATAGTCTACGGATTCATTACAATCCCAACCTAAGACTATCATGTACAGTACAGTAGTGACTGAAGAAACCTCCTCTTCCTCACCCCACTCAGCCAAACCAAAGCCCTTGCACCGAAAAAAAAAAAACCATGAATTTAAAGGTAACCAAAAAGAAAGAAACCACACACATACAGCCTCGACTAAATCAACCCTATGCCCCGAAAGTCGTCCGTCAAACCCTGACCCACACAGAGTGCCAAGTCACCCGTATGTCTACCCCAATACTCACCCCTTAAAAACCCCAACCAAGCAAACCCTCCTCACCCTTTCCCTACACCAGCATACATACAAATGAAAAACCCCTTATATAAGCAACGTTTGTCACCCGACCACCCAATACGTATCAGTCGTCAAGCCCTCTTCCAACTCACGTCTACCCCAATAGATCCGAAATCCTCAACTCCCTGTACGATTGATTGAAATCAGTTTCCCATGCTCTCCCATACACTACACGATTTCTGCATTTCGTCCTATAGATGCAAGCAGAAAGAGCTTTGACCCTTTCCCCTGCTCCCAAATCCCTAAGTCTCCATGAACCACATACAAAATCTACTAGATAATACATGAGACCCCTTCGCTCTGAGCATTAAGTCCCCTGAGGTCTAGAAACATTGCCCTCAAAAACGAGATGCCCCACCCCCATATGGCGAAGCCCCCTCCCGGCCCACTCCCGTATTGGCCCCAAAGATTCACAAAAATATATCCCATGCAGTGTAGTATCCAATTCCCCACATCTCACACATGCACCATCTCTCACCAAACCCATGCTCACTAAAGAAGCCTTTGACGCTACAGCATCATGTAAAAACCTAAACATGAACTCCCGATCCCTAGACCTCAGCTTCAACCCCTATAATCCCCCCCATATCTCAGCCCAACCATACATAGGATATATCGACACGCATTCTATCACCTGATGAGATCCCCCCAAAATACCTAGCCTACCAACCGAGATGTCCTGCGGGTGTCTTACCACCATCAAACTTCTTAATATGTCCTTACCATATACCAGAGACCTGTCATCCCACCATTCACTCATCTCCCGGAGTACCCCCCCCACTCCTTCTTCCCCTGACCTGCCTAATCCACCCCTCCGCACCAGACAACGTTTGAGGTACAAGCACAACAGTCTACGTTCTAACCAAATTAATCCCAAACCCCCCAATTTCACCCTGTTGCGCACAACGTTACGCCCTACCCAATGTCTTCCACCAGCCCACACATACTTAAAAACCATTCGTTCCAGAACCTCCACGTCAGCCTGTAATAAAGGGAATATGGCAGCTACATACCACAGCTTACTATAAACCATACTATTCACTATTATTACCCTCTGTCTCAAAGTAACTTCCTTCGCTCTCCAAACCTGCAGTAGGTCCGTCGCCCCCTGTATCACCCTACGAGAATTCAATTTTCTTGCCAAACTACGATCCTTCATAAATTCCACCCCACATATCCTCACACTTGAAACGACGTGCCACACCTGACTTCTGCCCAACGTCCCTCCCACCCAAGTACCTACCTCCAATAATTTTGTTTACTATCGTTTATTCTCATCCCAGTTGCTCCACAAAACACACGAACAATGTCCCCACATTTACAGGCCCTGCTCCGAACCCACAAGTACCGTAGTGTCGTCCACATACCCTACGATGCCCGTGCGTTCTTTTGCCTCATCAACATTTATCCACACCCCTACCTCAATTAATCTGTAAAAAGGGTCCTGTAAACATGCAAATAATATCTGTGAAAGGGGACAACCCTGCCGCAGACCCCTACCCATTGGAACCAAATCCCCCAATCTACCATTCACTTGTACTCTGACACACGCTCCCCCATACAACCTCTCAATCCACTTCACAATTTCTTCCCCAAAACCCTGCCTTCTCATTATGTCATACAGCACGTCCCTTTCCACACTATCATATGCACCCTTCCAATCTAAAGCCAAAACACCTCCTTTCCCATGCGCAACATAATCTTTAATTCGCTCAAGACCATTTACCACACTCCTACCAGGTATTCCACCTTGCCCCTCTCCAATCACCTTCCCCAACACTTTCTTTATTCTATTACCTAGTATTTTAGCCAATATTTTATAGTCCACATTCATTAGAATTATAGGCCTATAATTACTCAGAGAATCCTTCCCCCCTCCCTTCCTGACTAAAACTACAACCCCAATACTACTTTCTCCTTCCCCCACCCCTGCGGACTTCATACAATTCATCAAGCGCACTAGACAGTCCCTCACCGCATCCCAATTCTTCCTATAAAATTCATTTGCTATACCATCTATTCCTGGGAACTCCCTTACTCAACCCATCCACTGCTGCCCACACCTCCTCCTCGCTAATAACACCTCCCATAGCCTCTCTATCCCTCTCCTCCAACTGCTCTTGAATTCCTCCAAAAGGAGATTCCTATACTCCAACCCCACATCCACACTACTCATATAACGTGCAAACCATTTATCCACAAATACTCCGACTGCCTCTGTACCCCGAATTACCATACCCTGCTCATAACTCTCCAGCCTCTGCTCGACTTTCATACATTCTATTATCCTCGCCTCACGTTTTCGCCTACAGTGACTCAACACCGTTTTGACGGCCTATCACCCACTAACAGATCATCTATACCAGCTTTCATGCGGCACGCCTCAAACCTCTCTATCTGTATGTCCCATAACTTTTCCTTTAATACACGGATTTCCCCGTTTCATGACGACCACCTTTTTCATAACAACCCTGTAATTGCCCCTCCACATACTTCATCAAACCGCATCTCCACCCCGCCTCCTCTCTACCCAACTGCTGATAAAACTCCCTAATTCGCGGCTTGCCCACATTCGTCCACCACCCTAACAAGTTATCCTGCCTCTCACTCCTCGCCCATAACCTCCCCCACCATTCGCTAAACTGCATTGATTTATCCCCTCCCACTAGTAATCCTACATTCAATTTCCAATAACCCCTATACCACTTTGCAACGCCTTCCCAATTCAAATCAACTAAAACCCCCCTGTGATCTGAAAATCCAAAGTCTATGGTTTGAACCCTACCCACTACTACCCTATCAGTTACATAAATACTATCAAGTCTCGCCGCATACCCTTTCCTCACAAAAGTATGATCCACAGGGCCCCCTACACCTACCACATCCTTTAATCCTACACTTCCTAGCAAATCCCGTAAAGCCACCAACTCACACCCTGCACCTCTAGGCTCTACGTCCCTCTTCCTTATAACACAGTTATAATCGCCCCCGACTACCAGGCAAGTCACGAAGGGCATATATCATGAAGTCTCGAATAAAGCCCACCTTTACTATTCGTGACTGCTCTGCTGGCATATAGACACCTAAAAAACATACCCTGACCCCTCCCCACGAACCTTCCACTCTAACCACCCTACCCCCCCCCACATTCCTCCGAAGACATTAGTTGAAAAGGGCTTGACTCCGAAATCGCAACTGCCGCCCCTCCCTTGAGCCTACCCGAAGACCCTGCAAAAACCCGATACCCTTTCACTCTCAAATCCCTTCCACACCTATAATTATGCTCCTGGATGAAGGCCACCTGTACGCCAAAACGTCGCAAGGCGTACTCCACCCAAGAACGTTTAACATCCTCTTTCTTACCATTAACATTTATTGTTAGACACTGGAATGCAAGTGCAAAGGTTTGCCCTTCGGCCGAGGGGGAGGCTGCGACCCTGACTTGCCCTTACCCACTCCCTTACCCACATGTTGTCCCCCCTTTACGGGGTCCTGACCCAAAATGGCATCTAAATCTTTCCTGGCAATCTCCACCAAAGACCTCTTACCCGGTCTCTGTGCCGGTGTAAGAACGTCGTCACTATCGGACTGTGTGCCGGCTCTCTTACGGGTTCCCACCACCACTTCCATTCCCGTGGCCTTATCTGACTGATGCACCTCTGCCGACACTATTTCATGTGTTAAACACTGACCGGCCTGATGTGCCTCAACTGAGGCCTCTACCACCGGCTCTACCACTTCAACTGCTTCCACCACATCGACACTGCCTTCCCCAGGCAACACTGGAAGAGGGTCCTCCATAATGCCTCTCAACACCTCCTCCAGAGGTAAATCCTCGCATGACACAACACCTGTGTTATCCACAACACTCTCACTTGGAGCCTCAGGCTCCTGGGGCAAGTGCAGAAAGCCTCCCCTGCCCCATCAACTATTTCACTCCACAAACGCTTCCTTGTACCTCCTGGAGGTACTTTCACCAGGTCCTCCCTGGCTCCCTGAACAGCCGGCTTCCGCGGGCCACGTCCTGTCTAGGTATCACTCTCCTCAAGCAGTCTGCAGCAACGTGGTTATAGGCGCCACATAGGCGGCAAGTCCTCTGTTGCCCCGGGTATGTCACGTATAGTTGATTCCTGAAGTCAGACATCACCACATATGACGGTATCGGCTTACGTAACGTCATTTTCAGGGAATAAGTCCCTTCATAGAGGCCCAACATGGGACCCACACTCCACTTCCCTGCGTTCACCGTGTGGATCACTCCATACTCGCTGAAAAGACCACTAATATCCGTCGCATCCGCTTCAAAAGGGACATTCTTGACCTTGATAAAAGTATATGTCCTTGATACGTCTCTCAACCGAACTTGCATAGTCGAGTTGACCGTATACACCTTGTCCTGGTGCTGATCAACAAGGCGTTCATAAACTGCAGCAGTTAGTAGTTTGACGAAGACTCGGTTGATCCCGTTTAGCGCTACGCCGTATAAATCCACAATATCTAAGCCATACACATCATGCAGAATCGTAGGGAGCACCGTAGCAGCCGTGGCTGGATGTATGACGCCGGTGACCATGTCAATACACACTGTGTTAGAACGACGTCGGACAACAGTCTCCATGACAGTAGTTTAAGCAGTTAGCCAATTGCGAAAGAGTGTCACCAGGCGGCAGACCAGTGTACAGCACGTCCACCCCCGACCGAAGCAGGGAGGCAACTACACCTGGGTGTTCTTATGTGCAATACCTGGGTGTTCTTATGTGCAACACCTGGGTGTTCTTATGTGCAACACCTGGGTGTTCTTATGTGCAACACCTGGATGTTCTTATGTGCAATACCTGGGTGCTCTTATGTGCAACACCTGGGTGTTCTTATGTGCAACACCTGGGTGTTCTTAT
>WNWK01041356.1:0-16489 GCA_009830355.1 Cherax destructor | reverse complement strand
CCCTGCATTCATCCCCTGCATACATGTTACCCCCCCTGTATACCGATCCCTGCTACACCCCTGCATACCCCCCCCCCGCATACCTGCTCCCCCTGCATCCCTTTACACCCCCCCTACCTGTTACCCCCCTTTTACCCCTCCCTGCATCATCACCTCCCTGAAAAAATCTACACTCCCTGCATACATGCTACATTTCCCTGCATCTGCCCCACCCCTATGCCTCTACACTTTAAATTCCATCGTGTTTCTCACTTTTTTCCCAAAAAAGGACTGGCACTTGGAGCTTTTTTTGGGCCCAGGGTAGCTTATTTAGTGTACACAAAATCGGGGCCCCAAAAAACAATGAATTAATAAATGTTTTGTAAAACCCCTTGGGGGTGATTTTCATCAAGCATAAACAATTCTCCCCCGGGAAAAATTCGGGGTGGCCCTCGGCTGTATGTGCGTCACTGGTGGGGTTCCGTACCGGGGGGAAAAAACTAAAAAAAAATTTTTTCCCCAAAAAAAAAAAAGTGATCGAAAACCAAAATGGGAAAAAAACTAAAATAAAAACCCAAAAGGGGATGATTAAAGGCAAAGCAATTGATCAACAAACAAAGAGAGAGGTGGGGGCAATGGTGAAAAAATCTTAATTTTCCCTATAAAATGGGGGAGTCAAGAAATAAGATAGATGAGCAAAAAATTACATGCAAGTGCAGGTAATATATTTTTATTTATAACAAAACCGGGTTAAACCTAAAAAAAAGGGCCTTGAGTGCAACATTCAGGGTTAGAAATTATTCCCCCTGATGGGGGTCAACAGGAAGGGGGGGGAGGGGATGTATGTCAGAAAAAATTTTTAAATTGTTGTTTTGACAAGATATAAGATTAAAAAATTGGACAAATTTTCTTTTTTCATTCGGGGGATCAAAAAAAATTTAAATTTTTTGGGGGATTTACAGGCCCCCAAGTCGGGATGGGGAGTGCAGTGCCAGGGACGAAATTCATAAGGCAATATAAAAATTTTTTTAATGGGAGATTTTAATTTTAGAAAAATTTGGGTTTGGAACAATGTGACAGGAAATCGAGTTGGGACTTTTTTTTTAAATTTTTTTTTTCAGTTTTAAAAAAAAGGGTTTTTTTGGGACGAACAAAGAATCACTAATTAAAAACGGGATAATAAAAGATTTGGGGGGAAAGCATCCTTAGTTTAATATATCATAATTTAAACAGAAATAAACCAAGTCCCCTGAAAAATTTCTTTGGGGACTTCATGGGGCTGAGAAATTCCCTGGGGGTTTAGACCTGACTATGGGTAGGTAGGGGGTTTTTGGGTTTCCAATATGACTTTTTTCCGAGGTTTTTTTCCCGAAAAACTTTTTTTATGGAAAAAGATCAACAAAATTATCCAAATGAAGAAAATAGATTAAAAAATTAAAACATCTTAATTCAAAGAAAAGCATAAAGGCAACAAAAAAGGGAAAACAGAAAGAAATAAATTTTAATTAAAAAGAGAAAAAAAAGGAATAAAAAAGAAAAAAAAGGGGTTTAACAATTTAAAAATTCAAGCCCAAAAAAAATTTCGGTACAAAGAAAATTTGGGGGCAAAAAAAAGGGGCCCCTTAAGGAAAAGGGGCAGATCAGGGAAATGATAAGGAAGTGGGGAAATTTTTTAATATTTCCCCTTTCCCTCAGTTTTACTCAGGATGATACAGGGGGAAATTTGAAAAAAAAAAAGTTAACAGGAAGATAATAGACTATCCTCAGGGGGGGAACTAGGGTTTTGGGCCTCAGAAAAAAAAATTAAAAACCCCAAAAAATCCCCCGGCCCCCGATGAACTTTTGAAGAGTTTTAAAAATAAAAGGGGGGAACCCCTTTAAAAAACCTTTAAATTTTTTTAATATATACTACAAACTCAAGGGGAAAAAAAGGGGAAAAAAGGGAAAGTAATACCTATTTACAAGGCAGGTGACAGGTCCTTAGCCGAACTATAACCCCAAAAAACCCCCCTTTTGGGGGGGAAAATTTTTGGGGAACCATAATTGCGAAAAAATTGAGCCATCTTGAAAGGCATAAATTTATTAATGAATCCAACACGGTTTTTCTAAAGGGGGTTTTCCCCCCTTAAATTTACTAACTTTTTCACTAAGGTGTTTAGGGGTAGATCAAATTTAAAGAAAAGTATTTGTATATGGACTTAGTAATTTTGTAAAAATTCCCCAAACAGAGGGTATTGATGAAACTTAAGGCAAAAAGGGAAAAAAAAAAATTTTTTTTCCAGAAGCATGGTTGAAAAAGGGGGGAGAGAGTTTTTAAATGGGGGAAATCAGAATGGGGGACGTCTCAAAAAGGGGCCCCAGGGGTCAGTTTTTGGGGCCCCCTGTTGTTTAAATTTCAAAAAGACATAGATGAGGGGGGATAGCAACATAAGCAAATTTGCTGATGACACCAAAATAGACCGCCCCAAATTTTTCTAATGAGGACATTAGACATCCAGGGTGATTTGAATAGACTAGAGTGGTTTGGGGAAAGGCAATGCAGTTTGATGTAGACAAATCCAAAAACTAAATTTGGGGGGACAAAACCTCCACATATAAACTGAATAATGTAGATCTTAATACTTGGATTTGGGGGAAAGGGTTTAGGGTTTGGTTAATTAAACAAACCAAGACAACAGTGCATAATGTTCAAAAAAAAAAGAACCTTGGGTTCATATCCAAAAATATAAATAATAGAAGTCCCCATTTTCTTCAACTCTATATTCTTTTTAGGCCTCATTTAGATTATGCTGCACGGTTCTTCCGTATAAGAATGGATATAAACATGGAAAATACAGAGGAGGATGACAAAGTTGATCCCATGTATCAGAAATCTTCCCTAAGAGGATAGACTGAGGGCCTTGAATCTGCTCTCTAGAAAAAGTAGAATTAGGGGGATATGGGGCTGAGGTGTATAAAAAGGAAAACAGGGAAAGGGGAAAAAAAGGGGGTGAAAAAGGGGTGCTGAAAATATCCAGCCAAGACAGGACTCGCGAAGGGGTTTTAAGTTAAAATTCCCGATTCAGGAAGGATATAGGAAAGCACTGGTTTGGTAAAAGTTGTGGATGAGTGGAACAAACTCCCGAGTACCTCATAGGGGCTGGGACGTTGTGTTTTTAAAAATAGGTTAGATAAATACATGAGTGGGTGTGGGGGTGTGAGCGGGACCGGGCAAGTTTGGGTGCTACTAGATCAGATGCCGAAAAAAATTTTCCCTTAAAGTGGAAGTGCCCTGACTCCTGGGTTTATGGGGTTCCCCCAGGGGGTCAGTGGGGTGGACCTGCCTCGCATGGGCCCGGGGGGGGCCTGCTGCAGTTTTCCCTTTTTTCTTATGTTTTATGGTAATTGGTGAGACGGCCTAAAAGGGAAAACAGTGATACCTCTGACAGTAAACTTCGTTTAGTGAGTTACTGTTTTGATTTATTGTTTACCCTTTTTTGAGACTCAAAGTGTTTCCTGTGTTTTCCCAATTTAAAGGCCCCAAACATGTTGTTGCTTTCCCCAGGAATTTAAATTTGGAAATCTTCTTTGATTATTTCCCCCCTAAATTGATTTAATTAGTATTTCACATCCTTAGAGGCATATTTCCCCACTTTCATCTCCTTTTTTAAACTTCTCTGTATGGGGGTTTCAAATCTTCATCTTTATTCACATTCCTTGAAGTTATCATAGAAACTTTTTTTTAAAAAGATTTTTTTGGAAGGGGACTTTCAGATTTCTTCAATGTGTATTAAGATTAGTTCTATTAAGAAGGGAAAGAGGATGTTCCCCAAATAATACTGATTTAAAACGATAAGTTTTCACAGGACTTTGAGGATCATGTGGATTTTCTGGCAACAAGAATCGAGTATAATTCTATCTATTTCTTGTAGTCCTATTTAAGAAAGCTTTGGAAATATCAGCCGTGTAGGGATTTGTGTGAAATTTCATAAGCAATGTCCCAAGTTTCTCAGTTAGGGGGGTCCAGTCATCAGACAGTCATTAAGGCTTGCTACATCTTTATTTCCCCTGGGGCTTGTATCAACACGTAGTGGAGTGGTTTCAGAATCTTTCCTGACTCCTGGTGTGGTAGATAATGAGCATCTGTCTTTAACTTATCTTGACTATTTCCTCAATAAATTTTATTGTCTAACTGTTCTTTATGATATATTAGAATTTAGAGTCAGCAGCTGGTTCTTCCTGAGCTCATGTATTTTGCTTTCATTTGTCAGAAAGCCATGCGATAATTGCTAGGTAGATGGGGTTTTAAATTTTCCCCTGGTAACCAAACCCCAATATTTCATCTTCATTATTTGACAGTGTCCAAATTTTGGGGTTTTAAGTCTAAAGACTCCTGTGGGCTTGGTTTTTTTCACCCAATCCCTAGGGCATCTAAATCCCCCAATTTATCAACTGGTTCATTCATTTTTTCCCAGTATGATAATTTTGCTGTGGAAACAAATCAGAGTTATTCTTGAAACTAGTACTTTTTCCCTGAATAAATTTTCAGCTTCTTTCCCGCTTTGAGAGGGTTGGACAAAATATCATAGGGCCCCCCAGCTGTTTTCAGGAAGTGAACATCATGTTTACTTACTTTTTTTTCCACAAAATAGTGATAGTAATTATTTCCCAAATTTTTTTAAAAAATCAAGTGGATTTTTTTCCCGTGTGCCCGGGACAGGCTTTTTTGGGGTTTTGGCTGCTTTCACCCCCAAACGGGGTCTCTTAATCCCATCGGGGAAACCCACGGAAAACATCGACTACCCGGGTTCAAAAATTTTTTTTTCCCTTTTTCCCCAGACCAACAGTGAATCTGGCTGGTCATTTTTTGCCCAGAATTTTGGGAAAAAAACCCCCATATCTAACTGTATTTTGGCATGGGGTTTTTTTTTCAGTTTTTAACACTGTTCGTTTTTTTAAAAAAAACCCCTTTTTGACCTTTGGGGTCAAATATTTTGCACTTTGGGTTTTTTTTGAAATTTTTTTGGAAAACTCTAGAGCTATTGGGAGAGCAGTCGATTTAGACTTATCTCTCCCCCTTTAAAGTTTTTTTTTTGACTTCCTAACTCTGTAAGTCGGGGTTTTTCCCTTTTTAAAAACTTTTTGGGGGGAATGCTTAAAATGGCTACCCTTTTTTTTAAACACTTCTTCAGTGAGCATTTACCCCCCTTGTGTTTTTTCCCCCAAAACTTAAATGCACCTTTAAACTGTTGAACACTTGTTCCCCTGCCTCCATTGTTTTTATTGAATGCAATTGGGTAAAAAGTTTCATCACAAAGTCCCCCTTTTGGGGTGCGTTTGGGGGGGACAGTCTGTTTACTGTCTATTGTATTCACAGCTTGATAAAAATGCCTACATGGGATTTCCCATTCTGTGTTTTAGTGGGGGGGAGGTATACTTTTTTATACTAGGGGTTTTTAAAAATTTTTCATCCAAAAAGGATTGGTGGTTTATCATCTTGTCCCCGTTGCTTGCATGCATGAAACTATTGTTTGTAAACCATTGCTTTTAAAATTTTTTTACCCCAAAAAAAATAGCGTTTATTGAACATAATACAGGGGGGACCTCGGTTAACGATATTTTTTTTTTCCCCCAAAGCTGTTCAAGTCCCCAACCCCAAAAAATTTATCCCCTGGGAAAAATGTAAAATAGACTAGTCCTTTTAGACCCCCAAAAAAAACACTTTTTTAAAAACATTTAAAAAAAAAATTCATAAAAAGGGGGGGTTTGGGGGGGATTGTTAACTGAGGTACCACTGTATTTAAACGTTTTTTTTTTGTTTGGGGCAGTTAAATCTTTTTTCAATATCACTGATAAACCAATCACATTGCATTAGATCATATTTAACTCCCAAAAGTTCTGAGACTATTGTCTAATGTGATCATAAATGACTGTAAAATCTAAAAAACTTACATGGGGGCCCCCCCCAACTCTTCAAGGACCCCTTTCATAAACATCGTGGGGATGAACTAAAAGATTGCAAACTGATGGGTCCCAAACCCCCGGGGGAAAAAAAAAAATGCTAAAAATTTTTAATACCAGCTTGCAAAGAAAAACCTATTAAAAACATCCATAACTATGAAAAAAGGGGTGTCTAGGGAACGAGGGGCCTTCCCAAAAAAGGCCCCAAAACCCCCCTTTTTTTTTGAAAATTCAAAACCCCAAAAATTCATCAAATGCTTTGTGGGGGATGGTAAAATCCCAGGGGGAAACAGCCCACGGGGGAAAAAGGGTTTTTTGCAACAGAACATGAATTTAAAAAAATTTCCCCGGTGAGGCTGGGTTAACAAAATTGGGGAAAATATGTAAAACCTACTATCCAAAATTTGGGGTTATGAACCTTTTTTTAAAATTTTTTTCCCCAAAAAATTTCCCAAAACCCTCTTACCATTAAATTTTTACTTTTTTTTCCCCCAAAAAATTAATCCCTTTTACCATTAAATTTTTTCCTTATTTCCCAATTTTCCTTTCCCCATTTATAGTCTTAATTCTACCTCATAGTTTTAAATTTTTCCCCCCTGGGCCAATTTGATTTTTTAACTAAAAAACCCCCTTATTTTTCGCTTTTTCCCAAAATTTTTTTTTATAATTATTATTGCCCCTTTTTTTTAAAATTCATTGCTAAAAAAAAAAGATGTTTTTCAAAATAGGGTCCGAATAAACAATGGACACCCCTCACTAAAAAAAGATGTTACCCCTTTTTAGTCATTTTTACCCCCTTTAAAATTTACTCTTGCTTTTATTTTATTTTTTTCATAAAAAAAAAGAAGTTTTTTCAGACTATTGCATTATTGTAAAAAACTGTATAAATAATATCTTGCACTTGTGAAAGAATATTAGACTCACCAGTTGATTTTATTGGACCATGGGGTGATTTGTTTACTTTTAACTTGGCAAAAATCAAACATTTCGCATTTGGCTCAATTTCAAGATCGTTTACTTAAAACTAATCAAAATCATCTCCTTTCCTGTAATATGTTTCCTTCTATCAAATGAGACCAAAAAAAAGAGAATACAAAAAAAATACTATCAAAATACACCTCAAGGGCGTTTAAATTTAAAAAAAACGGTGGATTTTTTTTTCTCATTATGTACTGCTTCCCGGGGTTTTTATACTCGCACACTGACCACACAGCCCCATTCTCTCACATGGGGCCTAACTTTCCTGCTTGAAAGGTTTAAATTTTGGGAAAATACGCCCCAAACTTGGGGTTTTAAGCGTAAATATACGCCCCGAAACAGTAAAAGGGGTTTAAACAAACACTATGATGACCTCTTCCTCCTTGGTTCCCAAAAAACAACCTTCACATGTATTGCCCTTTTTGAAACCTGGAAACGGGATCAATAGTATCTCTCGCCCATCCCCAAACGCAGCCATCAAGGGGGGGAAGGGAATCTATTACTCTAATAAAATTTCCTTGGGGACACCAATTGCTATAAATGAAATGGAAAATATTTTTTTCAAATTTTCGCAAAAAACCTTTAAGACTCCCATAAATGGGGCCTTTCCGGACCCTCAAAAACCTCCCAATTTTTAGCGATCAACTAAAAGCAATAACAAACAACCAATTGAAAAAACACCACCTTATTTGGGGAACCAACTCAACCTTGGCCTACCAGAGACCGCCATCCATTTATCAAAATATAAAAACCACCTTTTTTTAAACAATAACCAAAAACTAGACTTGTCGGGGACCTAATCACCTATAGGGACCAATATCCTAGCCCCCTTAAATGGGGGATAATAACAGACAGCCCACAACCCCACCCACCTTCCTCTTAACAAACATTAGTAAACCGCCCTAGAATACCAAAGTTTCATTCCGACTCATGACCAAGCTTCAATAAATAACTTCACAACAGAGCTAGACACAGTTGACTGGGCTATAGAATTCCCAAATGCCAAGGGTATCGATGAGTGGACAGACACCTTCTTAATAAATTACATAGACTATACAACAAACATTGTCCTATAAAAATGAAACAGATTACAATGGGTTAGGCTGCCCATGGCTAACTAACAATTTACTAAAATCCATTAAAAGAAACATCATATGAGAAAGCAATATAGCGGGGATTCATATAAGAGTTTGTTAAACACTATTCATCAGTTCCACCAAACTAAAAAAAGCCAAACAATTGACACTCAGAGACTCACTGAAACAAGAGGAGATATAAAAAGACCTGGAAAACACTCCACAGATTATGGGGCACCCACAAACTGAAAAAAATAGGGATATTGTCCTAACTAAACCAAACGAAACACCACTACAGCCTATTGATACAGTAAACAAGATAAACTTCTTCTCAACTATAGGGATCAAATCTTGCCAGTAAAATTCCAGATACCAATGCCCGAGAAGTGATTACCTAGATGGGAATTTCCCATCCTCCATATCTTGCACCTACAAGAACCCACTGAAGTCTCCATGATAATCAAGTCATAAAAATAAATCGGGACATCTGTCTCAAGTTCCACCTAATACAAACGAGCTGCTCATGTCCTTTCATATCCTATTTCTTTACTTTTTAACAAATCATTAGAATCTAGCACCTTCCCCAACACTACTCAAAACAGCAAGGGTTACACCAATACACAAAGGTGGTGACCCTACAGACGTAAATAACTATAGGCCTATATCAAATCTACCATTGCTATCCAAAATATTCGAGAAACATGTGCACAAGAGATTATACTCGTTTATAACTACACAAAGCATACTCAAGTTTTTTAGTTTGATATCTTTATTATGCACCCCATACCCATCCTGTGGGCGGTAGTCAAAAGATTACAGAGGTACATAATGGGTCCAGGGACTGGACCCCAAAGTTATGATAGCTGAACAAGTTACAAAGGTAATGAACTAACAAGCTACAAAGGTAATGAACTCACAAGTTACAAAGGTAATGAAACATGTAAGTAAATTTACTTACTTACGTTTATACATGGTTACAATCATGAACAAATTATAACGCAATGAACACTTCACTAGTCTACACCCAGTCACAACTGTAATGAGTTCTTGGTGCAAATTTTATTGTTGGGTCACACATACACACTTGAGACAGATGTCCTGATTTATTTTTAAGTGACTTGATTATCATGGAGACTTCAGTGGGTTCTGTAGGTGCAAGATATAAGGAGGATGGGAAATTCCCATCTAGGTAATCACTTGCTCGGGCATTGGTATCTGGAATTTTACTGGCAAGATTTGATCCTATAGTTGAGAAGAAGTCATTTATCTTGTTTACTGTATCAATAGGCTGTAGTGGTGTTTCGTTTGGTTTAGTTAGGACAATATCCCTATTTTTTTCAGTTTGTGGGTGCCCATAATCTGTGAGATGTTTTCCAGGTCTTTTTATATCTCCTCTTGTTTCAGTGAATCTGCTGGAGTAGTACAATTGTTTGGCTTTTTTATTAGTTTGGTGAGAACTGATGAATAGTGTTTAACAAACTCCTTATGTATGAATCCCCGTCTATATTGCTTCTCATATTGATGTTTCTTGTTAATGGATTTTAGTAAGTTGTTAGTTAGCCATGGGCAGCCTAACCGTTTATTCGTAATCTGTTTCATTTTTATAGGACAATGTTTGTTGTATAGTCTATGTAATTTATTAAGAAAGGTGTCTGTCCACTCATCGATACCCTTGGCATTTGGGAATTCTATAGCCCAGTCAACTGTGTCTAGCTCTGTTGTGAAGTTATTTATTGAAGCTTGGTCATGGAGTCGGAATGAAACTTTGGTGTATTCTAGGGGCGGTTTACTAATGTTTGTTAAGAGGAAGGTGGGGTAGTGGTCTGTGGTGCTGTCTGTTATTATCCCCGATTTAAGGGGGGCTAGGATATTGGTCCATATATGGTCGATTATGGTTGCACTCGTATCAGTAAGCCTAGTTGGTTTGGTTATTGTTGGTATGAGAAGTGTGTTGTTCATATTGTTGATGAAATCGGTTACTGGCTGGTCATCTGGTAGGCCAAGGTTGATGTTGAAGTCTCCAGCTAAGATAAGGTGGTGTTTGTTCAGTTGGTTGTTTGTTATTTGCGTTTTTAGTTGATCGCTAAAACTTGGGATGTTTGTATGAGGCATCCGGTAAATGGCCCCTGGATGTGCATTGTAGATCGTTGACCTAGCTAAGGTACATCTACTGTTTATAATAATCCTATCGGCCGATAACCGACTGCTGTAGGTGAGGAAGTCACTTCGTTTGTTCGTTTGTTGGTGTTCTCCCGCGTTCTTGCTCGATAACGATTATACTCCCGGAAATATTTAAGTGAAAAAGGAACGAGGCTTCCAGAGAAAGCTTGCTGCAAGCAATACAGGGGGCGCACACACTCCCAAAGCTGTCAGGTTAGATTTCCCTAACAACACTGATCAAGAGAGTAAGTGTAATTGGTTTTATGAAGCTAGTGTAGACAACCCAGAGAAAACTATCAAGTTTCTCCATGATGAGGATAACTACGTATTTGTGCCTAGTGATTCAACATTTATAGACAAACTTCTCGCTAAAGAATATGCCAACATCAAACTCCGAGCTGCCCCACCTAGGGCATCTAAAGTGCTCATTGTCATATACAACGTCAACAAGCACTTGAATCCTAAATATCTGGTGTCAGAGCAAGTTGCAAGCCCTCGTCGACTTCCCAACGATCTGATATTAGCTGAGTGGACTGGCCAGGGACTTTGCCACGCATATTCACTCCCGTTCTTCCCTCAACAGGCGCTATAACATTGCATTGTACAGACCTCCTCAACGTCGATGTTATAAGTGTCAACGTTGGGGCCACATTGCCAGGAAATGCCCAGCTAAGTCATACTGGTGTGCAGTGTGTGCCAATGCTCATTCTTCTGAACGGTGTTATGATTTGATCAAACAGCACCAGACTGTTGCTAAGCGATGTATCAATTGTAAGACTTCAGGAGTCACAGCAGCTCATGCTGACTGCAGTGTGAGGGCTGCCCACATCGCAGCCAACCGCACCTCACCCTGCACCTCCCATTATGACCCCCAGGCCTACCAGATACCTGGAGTCTGAATACTGGCTCATGCCTGCCCTCAGACAATGGGGTTGAGCACTTCACCTGGGAAGCACATCAACAGAGCTCCATCACGTCTGCTGTCAATGCCAGTCTAGCTGAGTCAGCTGACAGTCAGCCACCGAGCTCAGCTGACCGGGGCTTCACGTCTCCAGATGTTCCTAGTCTTGCTCGTGTGGTATACAACCTGAAGTCCCACATAGGACTACTGGAGAGACAGCAATTTCTCCTGAAGCAACAACTTGAGCAGCACAAAGAAAGATGTGTAGAGCATACCAATAGCAAGATTGTCACAAATTCTGAAAGCGAGTGTAAGGCTGATGAACAAGGTGGTGGTGGTGTCCTTAATTACAGCAATGACGAACCCAACAGCTGTGTTGATAACCATAGTGAGCATCATGCTGAGGGCAGTGTTGTCTATGATGTTAGTAATAGTTTTGAGTGTAATATAAGTTGTAGAAACTTGTTTGGATTGGCCTCTTGTAAGTTGCACTCTGGGCAAGCGCTGTTGACACCGACACTCTGAGACACTTCTCTCAGACTTACAAGTGGCTACGGTACAAATTTCTAGCTGATTGCAGTAAGGGGAACCCCACACTGCCTACACAATACTAGAAGGGAGATTACTTACTTGGAAAAAAGGTGGCTATGTGTCCTGGTCTTCCTTATATATAACCCCTCCTAACACCATGTGCAGTGAAGAAACTTTGTCTGCAAAAGATGGTGAAATTAGTGTCCTGTCTGCACCTCAGAGTCCCCTGGTTCCTTGGGAAGTCCTTGAGTAATATATACAGTAAGTAACACTAGCTTCCAGACTTCAACAATGATGATCTGATACGAAATGTCATCATATCAAAAACAATATACTCAGATCACAACATAATAAGGTCCAGACATGCATGCGGGGAGCCCCAGATCAACAAAATGTGATCAGCCGTGAGGAAGCTTTCTCCAAATTCAACTTCAATAACAAAAACATAAGGTGGGACCAAGTAAACCAAGTCCTAAATGATATAAACTGGGAAGATTGCCTAAGCATCACGGATCCCAACCAATGTCTAGAACAAATTAACTGTGGTACTTGAGGTTTGCTCAAGGCAAATTACCTTAAGGAAAAGGAGGAGAAGATGCAAACTAGAAAGAGAGAGGCGCTCCCTATACAGGCGAAGGCAAAGAATAACGGAGCGGCTATAGGAGGCCAATATCTCTGAAATATGTAGGGAGACACTAGTCAGAGAAATAGCAAACATCGAATTAAAACTAAAGGAATCTTACAGGAATCAAGAGACACGGGAAGAACTAAAAGCCATAAATGAAATTGAAAGAAACCCTAAGTATTTCTTTTCCTATGCAAAATCAAAGTCGAGAACAACAACCAGTATTGGGCCCCTACTTAATTAAACGGGATGGGTCCTACACAGATGACAGCAAGGAAATGAGTGAGTTACTTAAATCCCAGTATGACTCAGTCTTTAGCGAGCCACTAACCAGACTGAAAATCGAAAACCTAAATGATTTTTATGAGAGTGCCACAGACCTTGACAGACGCATGCCTTTCTGACATCACCACGACGCCAAATGACTTCGAAAAGGCAATAAATGACATGCCCATGCACTCCGCTCCAGGCCCAGACTCATGGAACTCCGTGTTCATCAAGAACTGTAGAAGCCCCTATCACATGCTTTTAACATCCTATGGAGAGGGAGCATGGACACTGGGATCGTCCGCAGCTACTAAAAACAACAGACATAGCCCCGCTCCACAAAGGGGCAGTAAAGCAATAGCAAAGAACTACAGACCAATTGCGCTAACGTCCCATATCATAAAAATCTTTGAAAGGGTTCTAAGAAGCAAGATCGCCACCCATCTTGATACCCATCAATTGCACAACCCAGGACAGCATGGGTTTAGAGCAGGCCGCTCCTGTCTGTCCCAACTACTGGACCACTACGACAAGGTCCTGGATGCTCTAGAAGATAAACAGAATGCAGATGTTATATACACAGATTTTGCAAAAGCCTTTGACAAGTGTGACCATGGTGTAATAGCACACAAAATGCGTGATAAAGGAATAACAGGAAAAGTTGGTAGATGGATCTATAATTTCCTAACATGTAGAACACAAAGAGTAGTAGTCAACAGAGTAAAGTCTGAGGCAGCTACTGTGAAAAGCTCTGTTCCACAAGGCACAGTACTTGCTCCCATCCTATTCCTCATCCTCATATCAGACATTGACAGGGATATAAGCCACAGTGCTGTGTCTTCCTTTGCAGATGACACCCGAATCTGTATGACAGTGTCCACCGTTGAAGACACTGCAAGACTCCAAGCAGACATAAACCAAATCTTTAAATGGGCTGCAGAAAACAATATTAAGTTCAATGATGAGAAATTTCAATTACTCAGATACGGAAAACGTGAAGAAATTAAAATCTCATCGAAGTACAAAACTAATTCCAACAACACAATAGAGCGAAAAACTAATGTCAAAGACCTGGGAGTGATCATGTCAGAGGATCTCACCTTCAAGGACCATAACAATGTAGCAATTGCATCTGCTCGAAAAATGACAGGATTGATAATGAGAACCTTCAAAACCAGGGATGCCAAGCCCATGTTGACACTTTACAGATCGCTTGTTCTATCTAGGCTGGAATATTGCTGCACACTAACTAACTGCACCTTTCAAGGCAGGTGAAATTGCTGACCTTGAAAATGTGCAGAGAACCTTCACCGCACGCATAAGTGCGATAAACCACCTCAACTACTGGGAACGCTTGAAGTTCCTAAACCTGTACTCTCTAGAACGGAGGCGGAGAGATACATTATTATATACACATGGAAAATTCTCGAGGGCTTAGTACCAAACTTGCACACAAAAATCACTCCCTACGAAAGCAAAGACTCGGCAGGCGATGTAACATCCCCCAATGAAGAGCAGGGTGCCACTAGCACGTTGAGGGACAACACAATAACTGTCAGGGGCCCAAGATTGTTCAACTGCCTCCCAGCATACATCAGGGGATTACCAACAAACCCTGGCTGTCTTCAAGCAGGCACTGGACAGGCACCTCAAGTCGGTACCTAATCAGCTGGGCTGTGGTTCGTACGTTGGACTGCGTGCGGCCAGCAGTAACAGCCTGGTTGATCAGGCTCTGGTCCAACAGGAGGCCTGGTCACAGACCGGGCCGCGGGGGCGTTGACCCCTGGAATTCTCTCCAGGTAGACTCCAGGTAGCAGCTATCAATTCTATAACCATGACCGATGATGATAGACCTGCTGGGGGTGGCAAACCCATGGATATTAAAGCCAAGAAAGCGTCATTACAAGCTCGCAAGGGGCATGTGACAAAGCCACACCGTACGTGTTTGGACTTAGTGGACGAGACGTCTACGAGTGCTATTGACTTGAAAACGAATTTCGAGTTACTAGAACGTAGGTACGTTTCGTATGAGCAGTGGTTCAAAGTCTATGAAGTTGAGTTACTGGAGGATTGTGCAAGCGATGAGGAGCGAGAAGCACTGTTACAACAATATTGTGACTTGGAAGAAGTCATTTTTTCTTGCAAAATTAAGGTACTGGATAAGTTAAAGAGTATGGATGGCGTGGTGGGCCAGCCTCACGCAGTAAGATGTCCCTTCCCAAACTCCCAGAAGTACAGTTGTTCCAGCCGGGAGACAGCTGGGAGGAATTTTGGTCCATTTTCAAGGCAATGGTACATGATTGGAAGGATCTGACATGTGTTAATAAGCTGATTTATTTAAAGGGACAATTGAGGAGAGATGCCTCCATTCTCGTTCGAGCTTTCCCCGATGTAAACGACTCTTATGCAGACGCTGTTAAACTGTTAGAGAGTACTTATGGTAATGCAGATCAGCATAGAATGGATCTGATAGCTGCACTAGTTAATTTGAAAATGCCCGAGCACAACTATAAAGGGTTGCAACAATTTCGGGTCAATCTAGAAAGCACTCTCAAGGTCATGGGTAATAAACATCGTCTGGAGCAGGCAGAGTGGTTGAGTGGCATGATACAACTTAAATTGCACTATAAGAGTGGTTATTGAACAAGTACCACAAGGGTTACTTCGAATTGGAGGAGATAAGGACGGGTTTGCAAGAATTAATTGTTCATTTGCAAACTAGCCAACCCACTGCCTTCAAGAATGCAAGTCATAATGACGATGAGTCATTAGTTAAGTTCCCCAAGGGGAAAAATTACCCCAATGGTAATAGTTACTGTAGAAACTTGTTTTGGGACTGCCTCCTTGTAAGCTTCACTTAGAGCAAGCACTGTTGACACCGACACTCTGAGACACTTCTCTCAGACTTACAAGTGGCTATGGGACAAATTTCTAGCTAACTGCAGCCGAAAGAATTTTCCCCTGCATGCATGAATATAAGAAGGTTTAACTTGATGGAGTAGAAATGTCTCCTACACTTCCAAATCTTCCTAAGCTATAACCCCCTCCAACCACCACGTGCGTGGGAAGATTCTTTATCTGCAAATTGAGTGGTATTAGTGTCTTGTATTAACTTAGAATCCCCAGCCCTAGGGTATATCCTCCAAGCAATATCTGAACAGTAAGAGACACTAGCTTCCAGACTTGAACTTAAGAGACGACGCTGGTACAAACCAATACAAAAGCGTCCGTCCGCTTAAGACCCACAGATAACTCCCTAACGTTTCCCCCAGAAAACTGGCCAGATACTGAGAGAAAGAAAGTCTAGTCTTACTGCAATAAGTCTGGATGGAGAGAGATATCCTCGGTACTTCGGGATCTCTCCTCCAGGGCCCCAGGACAGATGTTGAGTCACGTGGGGGGTGCTGCTTGTTCACAGCACGTGTTGTCTGGATGATGTCCAGTCTGGTAAGAACGCAGGTCACGTGTCTTGAGTCCCACACTGCCTAGATTCAAGTGTGGGCTGCCAGTTCTCTCTAGCTAACATAACCTAATGCTCGCCTATTTAAGGACTATATCTACCTATATTAAGGTGCTAAACTACATTATTAATATCTAACGTTGCCTTAATAATCCTAATATTAGTTTCTAACTGTAACAACTTGCCTAGGTGTTCCTAGGTTAATAAATCTATCAATTAAAATGTACACAATTGTTACCTTCGTCAACTTGAATGGGTATGTTTTGTTTTGGTTGGGTGTGTGGGTTCATGAACTGCAAGGGCCGATCCATGGTATGTTTAAGGCTCCTAACGGCTCACTTACCCTGTGGAACTTGCGTGACTCAAAAGTTTCCACAGTTACAACCCAACCTATCAAGTGACAGGGACCAGTAGTAATGGTTCGTCACAACAGAACAGGAAGAATAAACACCCCAATAAGGGTAACCGGGGGGGGGGGCAAACTGTCGAGCCAAGAGAAGAGAAATTGTAGAAATTGTCTCTTCTGTAACGGAACCCATCTCTCTAAACTTTGAGTTACTTATAATTTGTGG
>WNWK01041355.1:0-16489 GCA_009830355.1 Cherax destructor | reverse complement strand
TAAAAATCAGCCTCTTAAGTTTTAAGGCGGGCCAAGTTTTAAACCCCCTAAGCGGTATTTCGATTAATTCAATATAATTAGGCATTCATTTTTAATTACAACAATACTGCTGATTTCCCAATAGCCCCTCAAGCCCATAATCCCCATAACATGGGGGGGCAGGAGCTTGTCCACCAAGGAGGCATTGAGTGGCAATTTTTTTTCCCAAGGGTATTTCTTCACCTGGGGGCCAAAACCTCCAGTCACCCATTCCTTGAAAATCCCCCTAGTGACCCATGCCTTGGTTTCCCTTAATGCACACAAATTATTCTTGTCAACCTGTGATTCTTGAAGGGGTCTGGATTTTCTGCTGATCCCAGTAAAGGCTTCACTTTAAAATCCCTGGCTTTGGCACTATCTAAAGTTACCCTGTCTTTCATAGGCTTTTTCCTGGCTTCCCTTTTTTCCCCCCTGAGTAATGAAGGCCCCTGTTGGGCATTTCTTCAAAACGGGCCTGTTTCATCATTTAAAACCTTGTGGGGGGGGAATTGTTCAGCCTCTACAACCCCCTTCCTGCACAAATTTTTCAGCTCCCGTTTGTCTGGCTGGCTGCCTCGCCATGTCCCCACTGTTTTGCCACTGCAAACCTGCCAAACCAGCCTTTTGGCTTTAAAACCCTCGCCTCCCACTGGTTCAGGCATTGTCTTGACAAGATCTCGTGCAATTTCCCTTGTTTTTTTCACAAATTATCACCATGGAAATACTATCCCCCGCTCTGTTTTCATTGACCCACACCAACAACTCACCTCATCCACTTTTTTTGATTTTTTTTTCTTTAAACATATAAACCCCCTTTTTCAACATTAGCCCTGATCTCATTTCTTTTTCCCCGGATAGAGTGATAGTAGATGGGGTTTTCTTGTACATCCTGGCAAGCCCCCACTCAGACTTACGCCACTCTTATTTTCTATAATCTCTTTCTTCAGTTCGATGGTTTTCCCTCCTTTCTTTATCACAGGGGTGCCACTAGGAAGCTTCTTTGGACCCATGATGACTTATTTCACAGTGACAATCACTAAACCACCAAAAGACACCAAATGTTTGTGAATGTTTGAAAAGTGCGCAATTTCTCTCAATGGTAAACAACGTTTCCCTGGGGGCGTCCTGTGCGGGCAGAGCGGGCGGAAAAGGTCTAAAAAGTTACAAAACACAGCCAGTTTATGATTCTCGAAATAAAAAAAAGCTTCGAAACACATCTTTATGAAATAAGAACCTTGAAACTTGGGGGCCCCTGTCAGGGGTCCCTCCTTTTTCAGGTGGACCCCAGTTTCGAAAAATTTCACCCCCTAAAGTCTGCTCAAGTCCTTCCCGAACAATTTACTCCCTTAAGGAAAAATTTCACTGGTTAGTCTATTTAACCCCCCAAAAAAAATTCAAAAGAACTTACAAAATTATACTTACATAATTGCCATTTCGGGTTTTCTTTAAACCCGGCCCATTTATATCTGTTTCGCATTTTTCCCTTTTTGTGCATTTTTTCGGGAAAAATTTACCTCTGTTTTCATTATTCCCTCTTTTTCATGCTTGGTCGAACCTGTACACCAGTGGGCACATGAAAAGGCCATAAAATGCCAACCACCCCCCACGAAATTGTCAGCGTTACATTTTTCGCTTATGAACACCCCCAAGGATTTATATAAAACATTTATTAACAATTCATTTTTTTTTGGGCCCTTGATTTTGTTGTGACTACTAATTAGCTACCATGGGCCCAAAAAGCTCCTGTGCCACTTCTTTGGTAAAAAAGTGGGGGAACACCATAGAACTGAAAAAAGATATAATAAAAAAGTATGATTGTGGTGTATGTTTCCCGGGCTCGCCAGGATTTTGTAAAAAGAAACCCCCAACAACCATGGTTCCATTGTTATAAAAAAAAGCAATCCGAAACTAATGTTGCAAAGAATGAATAAATAACAAAACAGGATCACAAACAATAAAAAATTTGGAGAAATTGTTGTTGCTGTGGATCCAAAAAAAACTGCTAGCGGTGATAGTGCTGTGCAATCCATCATACGTGAAAACGGCATTCCCCCGATTTTGTCAAAAAATCCTAAAACCCAGTGATAATATAATTTAAGGCCAGCAAAGGCTGGTTCAAAAAAATTTAAAATGAACTGGTACAGTGTTAAGGCATGGTGAGGGGGCCGTTTAGATAAACAAGGGGCTGAAAAAAATTGGGGGACTTTAAAAAAATATGTAGAGGCTGAAAATTTAAACCCCCCAAGTGTTTTAATTTTGACAGGGGAAAAAGGCCTCTTTTTGGAAAAAAATGCTATGGAGGACCTACATCAAGCAGGACGAAAGGCAATGCAGGGAAAAACCTATGAAAAACAGACAACTCCCAATGTTGTTGGTAATGCTAGTGGGGATTTCAAGGAAACCTTTCTGGTGTATCCCCTAAAAACCCAGTGTTCAAAACTCAGTGTTGACAAAGAAATTGTGTGTGTTTTAAGTTTGCTAAACATGGGTCCCAAAAATTTTTATGGGTTTTAAACAAATGTTTGGCCCCAGTGTGAAGAAATATCTAATGGACAATAAATTGCCATTTTCCCCCTGGTTTACAATGCTCCCGGTCATCCTGAGGAAACCAAATGTCTAAGGTTTTTAAATTTGTAACAGTAAGTACTTGCCTCCTAACACCACTCCTCTCTCCACCCATGGACCACAGGCATTGCAAACTTCAAAAAAATGTACACCAAAACAATGTTTCAAAGGGGCTTTTATGTGACCAATACACTAAATTGACCTAAAGAGTTCTGGAAGGATCCCTTTATTCTTCCATTCATGGATATAGATATACGGCAGGGTGTTCAGGATGATGAACCCCTTCGAAAAAAATTTGGCCCGATTGGTCCCAGGGGATTTTGAAGGGTTTGGGGCGACCCAAAACCTATGGAAGTTGTGGAAAGTATTTGGCATTGGTGACTTATGGGGTTTTGGGTTGGTGAGAAAAATGTGGAAGGGTTGGTGGAGGACCACAATGAAGATCAACCCTGAAGTTAAGGCAGGCAAAAAACCTCAAAAAGACAACTCAGTACATCTGGTCTGAGTTTTTTTGTTTATGCACCCAGACTCGCCTCGTCCCCCTTTCCTAAGGGAGGAAAGGGTGGGGCCCCCTTTTAACAAGGGTAGTAAGGGCGCACCCCCTTTTTGGAGAGTTTTCTCCACACCTTGGGTCAAAAATTTTTTTTGGAAAAAAAAAAAAATTTTTTTCTATGAAATGATAGAAATTTTTTTCCGATCATAACGCCCCCAAAATTATGAAATTTGATCGAAAACTAACTGAATTATGCTTTATTTTGTAATTCTATCTTATTAGTTTATATCTAGTTCTACTTTATTTCATTCTAGCTTAATACATAATCAATACCAAATTCATTATGTTTATTTCTTACTATACTCTATTTAACCAATGTGCATTAGCTATATACTTGTCCAAACATCCCCCTGTTACAGATATCAGTACTAGAATTCACCACACTATACATGATATAAAAAAATTCCTATTTAACCTAAATGATGAATGATCATGTCGACCCTGATCTAAACCAATATAATCTAACACCCAATCAAAATTTATTGGAAAGTAACTGCCTCTATTACACAGCATCACAAGCCAACACTGTCCTTAATACTGCTAAAAGTATAACAGTTCTTAACTACAACATCCGATCCTTAAGCAAACACTATGATGACCTCCTTGCACTACTTGATTCTCTAAAGACAACCTTCACATGTATTGTTCTCACTGAAACCTGGCTTAAGCAGGATACAATAGATATCTACTTGCTACCAGGATACACAGCAATACACAACTGCAGACCACACCAAGTTGGGGGTGGTATTGCAATCTATTACTCTAATGAAATATCCTGTCCCAGCACCACTTGCTATGGTGAAAAAAACCTTAAGACTCCTATAACAATCGGGGCCATTTACCGGATGCCTCATACAAACATCCCAAATTTTAGCGATAAACTAGACGTTAATAACAAACAACCAAATGAATAAGCACCACCTTATCTTAGCTGGAGACTTCAACATCAACCTTGGCTTACAAGATGACCAGCCAGTAACTAATTTCATGAACAATATAAACAACGAATTTCTCATACCAACAATAACTAAACCAACCAGGCTGACTAAGACGAGTGCATCTATAATCGACCATATATGGACCAATATCCTAGCCCCCCTTAAATCAGGGATAACAGACAGCACTACAGACCACTACCCCACCTTCCTCTTAACAAACATTAGTAAACCACCCTAGAATACACCAAAGTTTCATTTAGACTCCATGACCAGGCCTCAATAAATAACTTCACATCAGATCTAGAGACGGTGGACTGGGCTACAGAATTCTCCAATGTCAATGGTATCGATGATTGGACTGACATTTTCTTAATAAATTACTTAGAGTATACAAAAAAACATTGTCCTATAAAATTGAAACACATTACGAATAAATGGCTAGGTTGCCCATGGCTAACTAATAGCTTACTAAGATCCATTAACAAGAAACATCAATATGAAAAGCAATATAGACAGGGCTTCATACTCAAAGTTATTATTAAACACTATTCATCAGTTCTCACCAAACTAATAAAAAAAACCAAGCAATTGTACTACTCCAGCAGATTCACTGAAACAAGAGGAGATAAAAAAAAAAAAAGACCTGGAAAACACTCTCACAGATTCTGGGCCATAAACTGAAAAAAACTAGGGATATTTTCCTAACTAAACCAACCGAAACACCACTACAGCCTATTGATACAGTAAACAAGATAAATTACTTCTTCTCAACCATAGGATCAAATCTTGCCAGTAAAATCCCAGGTACCAACGCCCGAGCAAGTGATTACATAGATGGGAATTTCCCATCCTCCTTCAATCTTGCACCTACTGAGCCCACTGAAGTGACCATGATAATCAGGTCACTTAAAAATAAATCAGGGATCTGTCTCAAGTCCTACCATCATTATACAAGCGAACTGCCCATGTCCTTTCACATGCTATTTCATTACTTTTAAGAAATCACTGGAAACTAGCACTTTCCCGACACTACTCAAAACAGCAAGGGTTACACCAATACACAAAGGTGGTGATCCCACAGACGTAAACAACGATAGGCCAATATCAAACTTACCATTGGTATCCAAAATCTTCGAGAAACTTGTGCACAAGAGATTATACTCGTTTATAACGACACAAAGCATACGCAACCCCTGCCAATTTGCCTTCAGAAAAAATAAAAGCACTAACGATTCAATCGTAAAAATGATAGACCTGCTTTACACAGCACTCGAAAATAAAGAATATCCATTAGGACTTTTTATTGACCTAAGGAAAGCTTTCGACACAGTAAACCACGGCATTCTACTCCACAAACTTGACCACTATGGTATAATAGGTCATGCACTTGCATATTTCAAATCCTACCTTACTAATAGGTATCAGTATGTCACCATTAAAGACACAACCTCCTCGACACGACCACTTCACTCACGGGGTTTACCCCACAAACGGTTGGGTTTAGTCCTGACTTTTTCTTTAACTGCAGCAAATAAATCTGAAATACGTAGGGAGACACTAGTCAGAGAAATAGCAAACATCGAATTAAAACTAAAGGAATCTTACAGGAATCAAGAAACGCTGGAAGAACTAAAAGCTATAAATGAAATTGAAAGAAACCCAAAGTATTTCTTTTCTTATGCAAAATCAAAGTCGAGAACAACAACCAGTATTGGGCCCCTACTTAAACGGGATGGGTCCTACACAGATGACAGCAAGGAAATGAGTGAGTTACTTAAGTCCCAGTATGACTCAGTTTTTAGCGAGCCACTAACCAGACTGAAAATCGAAAACCTAAATGATTTTTTTATGAGAGTGCCACAGAACTTGACAGACGCATGCCTTTCTGACATCATCACGACGCCAAATGACTTCGAAAAGGCAATAAATGACATGCCCATGCACTCCGCTCCAGGCCCAGACTCATGGAACTCCGTGTTCATCAAGAACTGCAAGAAGCCCCTATCACATGCTTTTAACATCCTATGGAGAGGGAGCATGGACACTGGGGTCGTCCCGCAGTTACTAAAAACAACAGACATAGCCCCACTCCACAAAGGGGGCAGTAAAACAATAGCAAAGAACTTCAGACCAATAGCGCTAACGTCCCATATCATAAAAATCTTTGAAAGGCTTCTAAGAAGCAAGATCGCCACTCATCTTGATACCCATCAATTGCACAAACCAGGGCAGCATGGGTTTAGAGCAGGCCGCTCCTGTCTGTCCCAACTACTGGACCACTACGACAAGGTCCTGGATGCTCTAGAAGACAAACAGAATGCAGATGTTATATACACAGACTTTGCAAAAGCCTTTGACAAGTGTGACCATGGTGTAATAGCACACAAAATGCGTGATAAAGGAATAACAGGAAAAGTTGGTAGATGGATCTATAATTTCCTAACAAGTAGAACACAAAGAGTAGTAGTCAACAGAGTAAAGTCTGAGGCAGCTACTGTGAAAAGCTCTGTTCCACAAGGCACAGTACTTGCTCCCATCCTGTTCCTCATCCTCATATCGGACATAGACAGGGATATAAGCCACAGTGCTGTGTCTTCCTTTGCAGATGACATCCGAATCTGTATGACAGTGTCCACCGTTGAAGACACTGCAAGACTCCAAGCAGACATAAACCAAATCTTTAAATGGGCTGCAAAAAACAATATGAAGTTCAATGATGAGAAATTTCAATTACTCAGATACGGAAAACGTGAAGAAATTAAAATATCATCGGAGTACAAAACTAATTCCAACCACACAATAGAGCGAAAAACTAATGTCAAAGACCTGGGAGTGATCATGTCAGAGGATCTCACCTTCAAGGACCATAACACTGTAGCAATTGCATCTGCTAGAAAAATGACAGGATGGATAATAAGAACCTTTAAATCCAGGGATGCCAAACCCATGTTGACACTTTACAGATCGCTTGTTCTATCTAGGCTGGAATATTGCTGCACACTAACTGCACCTTTCAAGGCGGGTGAAATTGCTGACCTTGAAAATGTGCAGAGAACCTTCACCGCACGCATAAGTGTGATAAACCACCTCAACTACTGGGAACGCTTGAAGTTCCTAAACCTGTACTCTCTAGAACGCAGGCGGGAGAGATACATTATTATATACACATGGAAAATTCTCGAGGGCTTAGTACCGAACTTGCACACAAAAATCACTCCGTACGAAAGCAAAAGACTCGGCAGGCGATGTAACATCCCCCCAATGAAGAGCAGGGGTGCCACTAGCACGTTGAGGGACAACACAATAAGTGTCATGGGCCCAAGATTGTTCAACTGCCTCCCAGCATACATCAGGGGGATTACCAACAAACCCCTGGCTGTCTTCAAGCAGGCACTGGACAGGCACCTCAAGTCGGTACCTGATCAGCCGGGCAGTGGTTCGTACGTTGGACTGCGTGCGGCCAGCAGTAACAGCCTGGTTGATCAGGCTCTGGTCCAACATGAGGCCCGGTCACAGACCGGGCCTCAGGGGCGTTGAGCCCTGGAATTCTCTCCAGGTAAACTCCAGGTATGCATGGTGGTGGTGGTGTCTTAGTAGAGCTGCTGGAAGGCGAAGTCTGTGATTGGTTCGTGGCAGTAGCAGTTGAATGCTTCTCATTGGTGGGATTTGGCTGTGTCTCGACGGTCAGAGAGGCAGCTGATTGGTTCTTGACAGTGGTGGTGGTGCGAGGTGGAGGTGGACTCTCATTGGTGGAGACTGGTGCAGAGCAAGTGTCAACTTCATGCAGCAATTCTTGCAAGTCATCTGGTGCAGCAAAACTGACGATTTTTGGAACAATTTTTAAGATATCAGCTGAAGGAGGACTTGCTGGTGGTGGTGGTGAAGGAGGACTTGTTGGTGGTGGTGGTGAAGGAGGACTTGTTGGGAAGTTGAATGCTGGCATATTGTTGAGGGCAAGATGTTCGTTTATAGATGTGTTGAAGGATCCTGGTTGAGCTGCATTTTGCATGTAGTAAATTTTCGTGAAGATGTCATCAGGTAGAGGAGAGGTGGAAGGTGGTGGTGGTGGTGGTGGTAGTGGTGGTGGTGGTGGTGGTGCAGGCTGTTGAGTGGCTTGCAGGATCTTGGTGGTTGTTGACTGGAGTTTGGTTATTGCAGCATAAGTTGGAGAGTTGCCTGGTGTTTTCTTAAGGTCTTCCTTTAATTTCTTGGAAAGGATCTCCTTACGAACAGGACATTTGGCTGCCAGAGTATGATGATCACTTTTACAGTTGATGCAGGTAGCAGCAGTAGTGGAGGTGCAGGAACGAAAGTCGTGACCTTCAGACCCACAGGTGGAACATATCTTCTTGTTCTTCACATGACATTCGTTGGTAGAATGACTGTAGGAAAAGCATGTCCAGCAGGGTGAAATTTACTTGAATCGTTCAGGTTCCAGCTGACTGGGGTTGATGTAGTAGTAGGAGACAGCCAGACCATCTGAGAGAACTCTGGCAGCGATGTTCACATCTATAAACGTGATTTTCAGCATTGATGAAGCATTGGGGATCTTGATTACACCTTCTAATTCAGCCCAGTCGTTGAGATCTTCAATTGATTGCTTGATTTCGTCGGTAGTCATGGAGGTGATGAGTTTATCAAGTCGCTTCATAAACACAGATAGTTTTGCTCTCATAAATGGCGATGTTGAGAGAACAAAGCCTTGATCATCAAGGGTCTTGACAGCAGGTGGTGAGAGGACTTTTTCTGCTTCCTCATCATTGATGAATGTGACAAGGAAGGCTTCGTGAAGAGTAGTAATTCCTGAGAATTTCAACTGCAAACTGCTTTTAAGGGCAGTTGCAAGGGCAAGCTTGGAAGCATCAGTGGTTGAAGAGTCCTTAGCCTTGATCTTCACTCGGTGAGCCATGGTGGATCAGGTAAAGGTTCCTCTTCCCAACGAAGATCGTAGGGAGACTGGAGAGTCAGAGCTGCTATGACCTGCCTGGGCAAGAGTCAGAAGCAGAATCCCTGTGTGTCTGTGTCCGACAGCAACCTGAAATTCAGCACTCATATCCAAAACATAACAAAGAAAGTGTTCAAAGCTGTGGGATCCTCTCTAAGATACGTTACTATGTACCACAATCAGCCCTACTCACACTATACTATTCACTCATCTATCCCTACCTCACATATGCCATTTGTGCATGGGGATCAACAGCAATTTCCCACCTAAAGCCAATAATAACCCAACAAAAAGCCGCAGTAAGAATTATCATGCAATCCAATGCTAGGCAACGCACCCCTTCCCCCCACTCTTCAAAAACCTAAACTTACTCACTGTTCAGAACATCCACACTTACTACTCTGCAATCTGCATTTATAGAACCATAAATTCCAATATTAACCCTGAATTAAAACGCTTTCTTCATAGTTATGACAGGACCCATAGACACAATACAAGACACAAAAATCTCTTTGACATTCCCTGTGTCCGGCTAAATCTATACACAAATTCAATGTACATAAAAGGGCCTAAAATCTGGAACTCCCTGCCTGAAACTCTAGAACTGCAGACAACACCTCCATTTTCAAAAGCACCTTTAAAAAACATCTTATCTCCCTTACACACCCAACCTGTAGCTAACCACATGAAAACTACTTTATCTTGCACATATCCACAGCAAAATACACTTATCCATATCGGTGATTCCCCTTAATTTGCACATGACTGTAAACAAAATTCTAATACAACTATTGCTTCATAATTCTTAAGCTAATCATAAGTTTGCCTAAGACACTCCGATATAGAAACTGTATCATGCCAACATTGCACCATTTATATTAATATATAAACTAATTGTTAAATTCTTAAAATTTTGAACTATACCTCAATTTTGTAAACCTAGTTAATTAATCACTACAATTACCTAACCAATGGAAATAAAGGACCCCAATGGAAATAAGTCACTCTGTCTGACTTTTTTGGGTTATCCTAGGTTCTCTACACATGCTGCTGTGTATGATAATCTATGAAAATGTATTTGTGTATACCTGAATAAACTTACTTACTTAATACCAGTATATAATTATTATGTAAATTCAAATTCAAATTCTTTATTTCTAACAATATAGAGTAAGATCTAATATAAGATTGCCTGAAATGACTAGATCGACACCATGCCTAGCCCTTCTAGGGCAGGGTAGGTGCCTGAGCCAGAGCTTGCATTCACCTGCGGCTCACAAGACTGCTGTTCCCTTTAGCTCCCGTGGGGCAGGGAACATGGCAGACCAAAGATGGGCCTAGCTTCTCCCTACGAGTCCCGTGAGGGCGGGGAATGTGGCTAGGCATGGGGACCGTTGGTCCCACAGATGAGGAGGTCCCACGTACCTCCTCCCATGGCAGACGTTAGTCTGAGATACTCCCGAGAAAGGGAGCTAAGGCCGGGCCACCTCTTGGACAAGGCCCGGGCCGGGAGAGTCCCGGCGAATCAACAACAACAATGAAATGACTAGGCATACTAGTGGCCTTCTTGTAATAAGTATTTTATAATATGAACTAATACCATTAGTTATGTAAACCCCACTTTGTAATATTATCGGTCGCTCACCATGCCCAGCCCTTCTAGGGCACGGTAGGTTCCAAGGCTGGAGCTTGCTACCATCTGCAGCTCGTAAGCCTGCCCTTCCCGTTAGGGAAGGTGGCAGACCACAAAGGCCTAGCATCTATCTACCTCCATGCCTCGTGCTGGCTAGGCCTGGGGCCAGTTGGTCCCGCCAATGAAGGGTATCCCCTCCCATGGGAGACATAGGTCTCTGACACTCCCACGCCAGGGAGCCGCCATCTGGTAAAGACCCGGGCCAGGAGAATTCCCGGTGAATCAACACCTACTCCTCCTCCTGAAATATTATCAGAAATAAAGAAATTTGAATTTGAATTTATCGCTTTTATCGATGTCGTCAGTCTGACCGCCGCTCACAAGATATCTTATACTGACGCTATTATTGCTAATATCCTTTTTCTGCTTATATCATTTATTCAATAATGATATTATGCATAAAGATCGATCACCATGCCCAGCCCTTTTAGGGCAGGTTAGGTGCCAAGGCTGGAGCTTGCTACCATCTGCGGCTCGCAAGCCTGCCCTTCCCGTCAGCCTCTTTGGGGCGGGGAAGGTGGCAGACCAGAGGGGCCTAACATCTATCTGCCTCGTGCTGGTGGGGAATGTGGCTAGGCCTGGGGCCACTTGGTCCCACCGCTGAGGGGTATCCCCTCCCATGGGAGATATAGGTCTCTGATACTCCCACGCCAGGAAGCTGGAGCCGGGTCACCATCTGGTAACGACCCAGGCCGGGAGAATTCCCGGTGAATCAACACCTCCTCCTCCTATGCATAAAATAAATAAACGAATAAGAATGCAGGCAAAAATAATAATATTTGTATATTTTATACTTGAGGATGGTGGTGGCCTTGAAGAAATGCTGACTCACGAAATCGTAATAACACGATTGCAAACAAACCATACCACGGGTGGGGTTCGAACCCCCTGTCAGAGAAAGGTTTTCTATGTTACCTCTGGTAGAACTAGAGAAAACGGTGTTTCATACACGGGAAACAATAAGAAATCACTTATATTGTATAGAAAAGCACAAAATAGTGCGATTTTCATGATTTTTTTTTTACTTTTCTGACGTAATTTGCCCGCGCGTTCACCCGAATATCTCGAAAGCAAAATTTTGGCCTATTGCTTTGTTTATGTACCATAAATAATGATTGGATTGAAATGAATTTCACAGACAATATAAAACAAAGTGTGTTTGTCTTTTGGTGAATTTTCAAATATTTCTGATTTTGTGGGGGATAAAAGGCAGATATTTTGGTGAATGTCAAAAAGCATACCAAATTTATTTCTTTTCAGCACGAAAATAAGGTATATTAGATTAATTAATTTCATCAAAAAGTAGTGCTAGACGTATTCTAACAGTGGGGATTGTCGGGAGAGAGCCACTCATAGTGCCAATTTGTCAAAAGTGGCTGCTTTTTCTCAAAATCAGTAAATATTTTTTTCCTCAGTTGTTTGTTGGCCAATCTTATTGAAACTTTGTCATATTATGCTACATATATGCTTCTAAACATACACCAAAAATAAAAAAAAATCGGACAAAAAATAAAGAAGCTGAACGCCTTTGTCGGACTGATGCTTAAAGTCGGTAACTGACCAACCAGGCTGTGGTTCGTACGTTGGACTGCGTGCGACCAGCAGTAACAGCCTGGTTGATCAGGCCTTGATCCACCATGAGGCCTGGTCACAGACCATGCCACGGGGGCGTTGACCCCCAGAACTCTCTCCAGGTAAACTAACTGCACCTGAGGTCAGTGGTCACGTCTGGTCATACCTGTCCTAAGCTGTCTGGGAATTTTTTTTTTATATTTTATTTAAACCATTACAGATACATAAACTATTATCAATACATATCTTACAGACATATATTACAATACCATTATCAATACCTTAATCCCAGTCCGCCTCATGACACTATACAATATTTTCCTTACACAACCTGCACGCCATACTGCTAATTACATAGGTGATACCCATTTTTGACTTAATGAAGCCAGAATATCACAAAAACACAAAATTATATCCTACTTTCCAAATCCCCAAAAACTAACCAATCCCAAATCATCATAGTAGGTTGGTAGACAGCAACCACCCAGGGAGGTACTACCGTCCTGCCAGGTGACTGTGAAACAGAAACCTGAAACTGTTTTACATGATGGTAGGATTGCTGGTGTCTTTTTTCTGTCTCATAAACACGCTGGATAACAGGTATATCTAGCTACTTCTACTTACACTTTAGGTCACACTACACTGGCATACACATGCATATATATACATACACACATCTAGGTTTTTCTTCTTTTCTTAATAGCTCTTGTTCTTTTTATTTTCTCTATTGCCCATGGGGAAGTGGAAAAGAATCTTTCCTCCGTAAGCCATGCGTGTCGTATGAGGCGACTAAGATGCCGGGAGCAATGGGCTAGTAACCCCTTCTCCTGTACAAATCTACTAAAAACGAGAAGAAGAAAAACTTTATAAAATTGGGTTGTCTGAATGTGCGTGGATGTAGTGCGGATGATAAGAAAGAGATGATTGCCGATGTTATGAATGAAAAGAAGTTGGATGTCCTGGCCCTAAGCGAAACAAAGCTGAAGGGGTAGGCGAGTTTCAGTGGGGAGAAATAAATGGGATTAAGTCAGGAGTATCTGAGAGAGTTAGAGCTAAGGAAGGGGTAGCAATAATGTTGAAGGATCAGTTATGGAAGGAAAAGAGGGAATATAAATGTGTAAATTCAAGGATTATGTGGATTAAAATAAGGGTCGGATGCGAAAAGTGGGTCATAATAAGCGTGTATGCACCTGGAGAAGAGAGGAGTGTAGAGGAGAGAGAGAGATTTTGGGAGATGTTAAGCGAATGTATAGGAACTTTTGAACCAAATGAGAGAGTAATTGTGGTAGGGGACCTAAATGCTAAAGTGGGAGAAACATGCAGAGAGGGTGTAGTAGGTAAGTTTGGGGTGCCAGGTGTAAATGATAATGGGAGCCCTTTGATTGAACTTTGTATAGAAAGGGGTTTAGTTATAGGTAATACATATTTTAAGAAAAAGAGGATAAATAAGTATACAAGATATGATGTAGGGCGTAATGACAGTAGTTTGTTGGACTATGTATTGGTAGATAAAAGACTGTTGAGTAGACTTCAGGATGTACATGTTTATAGAGGGGCTACAGATATATCAGATCACTTTTTAGTTATAGCTACAGTGGGAGTAAAAGGTAGATGGGATACAAGGAAAATAGAATCAGTAAGTAAAAGAGAGGTGAAGGTTTATAAACTAAAAGAGGAGGCAGTTAGGGTAAGATATAAACAACTATTGGAGGATAGATGGGCTAGTGAGAGTGTAGGCAATGGGGTCGAAAATGTATGGGGTAGATTTAAAAATGTAGTGTTAGAGTGTTCAGCAGAAGTTTGTGGTTACAGGCGAGTGGGTGCGGGAGGGAAGAGGAGCGATTGGTGGAATGATGATGTAAAGAGAGTAGTAAGGGAGAAAAAGTTAGCATATGAGAGGTTTTTACAAAGTAGAAGTGATGCAAGGAGGGAAGAGTATATGGAGAGAAAAAGAGAAGTTAAAAGAGTGGTGAAGCAATGTAAAAGAGAGCAGATGAGAGAGTGGGTGAGATGTTATCAGCAAATTTTGTTGAAAATAAGAAAAAGTTTTGGAATGAGATTAATAAGTTGAGGAAGCCTAGAGAACAAATGGATTTGACAGTTAAAAATAGGAGAGGAGAGTTATTAAATGGAGAGTTAGAGGTATCGGGAAGATGGAGAGAATATTTTGAGGATTTCTTAAATGTTGATGAAGACAGGGAAGCTGTGATTTCGTGTGTAGGGCAAGGAGGAATAACATCTTGTAGGAGTGTGGAAGAGCCAGTTGTGGGTGTATTGGAAGTTCGTGAGGCAGTGGGTAGAATGAAAGGGGGTAAGGCAGCTGGGATTGATGGGATAAAGATAGAAATGTTAAAAGCAGGTGGGGATATAATTTTGGAGTGGTTGGTGCTATTATTTAATAAATGTATGGAAGAGGGTAAGGTACCTAGGGATTGGCAGAGAGCGTGTATTGTTCCTTTGTATAAAGGCAAAGGGGACAAAAGAGAGTGCAAAAATTATAGGGGAATAAGTCTGTTGAGTGTACCTGGTAAAGTGTATGGTAGAGTTATTATTGAAAGAATTAAGAGTAAAACAGAAAGCAGGATAGCAGATGAACAAGGGGCTTTAGGAAAGGTAGGGGGTGTGTAGACCAAGTGTTTACAGTGAAACATATAGGTGAACAGTATTTGGATAAGGGTAAAGATGTTTTTGTGGCATTTATGGATTTGGAAAAGGCGTATGATAGGGTAGATAGGGGGGCAATGTGGCAGATGTTGCAGGTGTATGGAATAGGAGGAAGGTTACTGAAAGCAGTGAAGAGTTTTTATGAGGATAGTGAGGCTCAGGTTAGAGTGTGTAGGAGGGAAGGGGACTATTTCCCAGTAAAAGTGGGCCTTAGACAAGGATGTGTGATGTCACCGTGGTTGTTCAATATATTTATAAACGGGGTTGTAAGAGAAGTGAATGCGAGGGTCTTGGCAAGAGGTGTTGGGCTAAAAGATAAAGAAGCAAATACAAAGTGGGAGTTGTCACAGTTGCTTTTTGCTGATGACACTGTGCTTTTGGGAGATTCTGAAGAGAAGCTGCAGAGGTTGGTGGATGAATTTGGTAGGGTGTGTAAAAGAAGAAAATTGAAAGTGAATATAGGAAAGAGTAAGGTGATGAGGATAACAAAAAGAATAGGTGACGAAAGATTGGATATCAGATTGGAGGGAGAGAGTATGGAGGAGGTGAATGTATTCAGATATTTAGGAGTGGACATGTCGGCAGATGGGTCTATGAAGGATGAGGTGAATCATAGAATTGATGAGGGGAAAAGGGTGAGTGGAGCACTTCGGGTCTGTGGAGACAAAGAACCTTGTCCATGGAAGTAAAGAGGGAATGTATGAGAGTATAGTTATACCAACGCTCTTATATGGGTGTGAAGCATGGGTGATGAATGTTGCAACGAGGAGAAGGCTGGAGGCAGTGGAGATGTCATGTCTGAGGTCAATGTGTGGTGTGAATATAATGCAGAGAATTCGGAGTTTGGAAATTAGGAGGAGGTGCGGGATTACCAAAACGATTGTCCAGAGAGCTGAGGAGGGGTTGTTGAGGTGGTTTGGACATGTAGAGAGAATGGAACGAGACAGAGTGACTTCGAGAGTGTATAAATCTGTAGTGGAGGGAAGGCGGGTAGGGGTCGGCCTAGGAAAGGTTGGAGGGAGGGGGTAAAGGAAGTTTTGTGTGTGAGGGCTTGGACTTCCAGCAAGCATGTGTGACGTATTTGATAGGAGTGAATGGAGGCATATGGTTTTTAATACTTGACGTGCTGTTGGAGTGTGAGCAAAGTAACATTTATGAAGGGATTCAGGGAAACCGGCAGGCCGGACTTGAGTTCTGGAGATGGGAAGTACAGTGCCGGCACTCTGAAGGAGGGGTGTTAATGTTGCAGTTTTATAACTGTAGTGTAAAGCACCCTTCTGGCAAGACAGTGATGGAGTGAATGATGATGAAAGTTTTTCTTTTCGGGCCACCCTGCCTTGGTGGGAATCGGCCGATGTGTTAATAAAAAAATTATCCTAAAAAACCATAAATGTCTGTGGCATTAATTACCACACAAACTAATATTGAAACAGAATACATCTTGTTCTGAAAATCCCCCCCATACACCCCTCCAGTATTTCCCCTACAGTACACATTACATAATATCCCTACATACACAACATCATGATTACTAAACACCA
>WNWK01041354.1:0-16489 GCA_009830355.1 Cherax destructor | reverse complement strand
TCCCCTACCACAAATTACTCTCACTTGGTTAAAAAGTTCCTATACATTAAAAAAACATCCCCCAAAATCTCTCTCTCTCCTCAAACCCCTCCCTCTTCTTTTTTTAACGCTTATTAGCCCCCTTTTTGCATCCGACCCTTATTTTAACCCAATAATCCTTGAATTTACACATTTATTTTCCCCTCTTCTCCTTCCTCGTCCTTAAAATTATTGCTCCCCTTCCAAACTCTAACTCTCTTAGATACCCCTGACTTAATCCTATTTATTTCTCCCCCACTGAAACTCGCCTATCCCCTTCAGCTTTGTTTGCTTAAGGCCAGAACATCCCTTCTTTTCTTTCCCTTTAATAGCAATTCTCTTTTTACCATTTTTTCATCCCGCACATTCAAACCCCCATTTTTATAAATTTTTTCTTCTTCTTTTTTTTTTAGTAAATGTGTACATAAAAAGGGGGTTATAGCCCTTTGCTCCCAGCATTTTAGTCACCTCATACGACACGCATTGGCTTATGGGGGAAAAGATTTTTTTCCCTTTCCCCCTTGGACAATAGAAAAAAAAAAAGAACAAGAGCTATAAAAAAACCTAATATGTGTATGTTAATACTATATGCATGTGCATGCCTGTAGTGTGCCCAAAAGGGTGAAAGTAGCTAGATATCCTGTTACCCGGGCGTGTTTATGGGGGGGGAAAAAGGGGACCCCAAACCAATCCTACCATCATGTATAAAAAAAACAAAAAAAACATTACTCATCAAACCAAACCACCCTGATAAAAGGTAAAAAATTTTTTATTATGAGAACAGATTAAAAAACAAGGGGGTGATATGAAAAAAAAAACCGGGAAAACCCTATCGAAATTCAAAGGAACTAAAAAAGTATCCAAAAATAACAACCCCAAACTGACAAACCCGGGTAAAACCCCCCTTTACCAACTGAAACAGCAGACTAAATCTTTTCTTCTGACAATGGGAAAAAAAAGTTGGCAAGAAAAATCCCAATTTCCCAAACACTCCACCACAACACCTCCTGGGGGCTACCCAAATACACTATTCCAAAGCCCCAACCCCCCAAAAAAAGAAGTCTAAAGCATTTTAAACCCTTTTTAAAAAACAAGGCAGGAGATCTAAATAATTTTTCCCTTTTCATATTCAAAAAGCTTCTCAAGTACTATACCAATTATTGAAAGCTCTTTAAAAAACCCATTGAATCCTCCACCTTCCCATCAATATAAAATAGCGGGGGTTCCCCCCCCATAAAAAAAGGGCGGGGAAAAAAAAACAGACCTAAATAACTATGGGTCAATATCTAATTTTCCCCTTCCCCCCAAAATCTTTGAAAAGTTAATTCATAGGAAACCCCCTATTCCTACCCCCCCCCACAACAAAAAACCCCCCTGTCATTTTGGGTTTTGGGGGCCCCCTAATAAAAAAAAAAATGATGCAATCAAAAAATGCTAAAAAAATTTTTCACCCCCCAAAAAAAAAAGAAATCCCACGGGGAATCTTCATTGATTTCGAAAATTTTTTTGATACAGTTGACCATGATCTGTTACATCAAAAAATTATCACATGGTAAAAGAGGGCACTTCCTCAACTACTTAAAGTCATACCTTGGGCGACAGAAGCCAATGTGTGCCCAAAAAAAGGGGGTAACTTTTCCCCCCTCCTTTTTTTTGGGAATTTGTCCCACAGAGAAGTGTTCTTGGCCCCTTCTCTTTCTCACCCCCATAAACAACCCTACCAAATGCATCTCAATTTCCCCAAAATTGTTTTGCAGACCCCCTTCATCTTTTTTTCCCCCCCCAAAGCCCAGTCACACTAGCCAACACTGTAAATGCTGAATTAAAAAATATCTACCTGGATGATGACTAAAAACTTACCCTCAATGTTGAAAAACCTATTTCATTTTTTTTGGGGGGAACAGGCTACAAATTCTCCCGGACAGCTCTGGATGTGTTTTTCAGATTTTTTTCCCCATTTTGGGGTTCAAGGATCTTGGACATACAGTGCCCCCCCCCCCCCTTTTGCAGATACTTTATCTATTTGGGAAAAAAATTTTAAAAACCCTGAATGTGACATTCAGCTGTTTTTTTTTAAAAAAACCCCCGTCTCGGTTATAAAAATACACCCAATTTTCCCCCCCTTAACAACTAACCCCCCTTCTCTATTTTATTCCTAGCACTAAACCAATTACTACAGTGGGGCGTTTTAGCACTAAAATTACTTTCCCAAAAAAAAGGGGGGGGTTTTTAAAAATTTTTTTAAAAAAATTTTAACCCCAAAACTTATGGGAAAAATAGGGTTTTTTTCCCCGGGGCCCCCAAAAAAAAAATTTTTTTTAAGAAACAGATTTTAAAAAAAATTGGCAAATATTTTTTTTAGTTCATTGTCTTTTGATATATTATTTTTTTAAAAGGGCTACAAATGCAGTGAAATTATAGTATTTCTTCCCTTTAAAATTTGGGGGGTATTGATGTTTGTGGATGGTAAAAAAGGAAGTGGTTGGATGGGGGGGCCCCTTTTTTTGGGCTGAGGGGGGGATGCTTGTTGGTTGTCGGAAAAGTGGATGGTAGAGGTTCTGGTGCTGAAGTCGATGGTTGTATTGCAGTGTCAAAATTTTTGTAATGGATCTCTGGGCTCTTTTATTTGCATTACTTATCCGGGGTAAGGCAAATCGGGTGGTCTAGACCCCCTTTTCAAAGCCCTGCTTCTGGGTTTGTCAGGGGGGTCTTCACTGAATAAGTCTGCTAGTTTAGCAGCAACATGGAACCCCCAAAGCTGCAATGTTAACTGTTTTTTTTTGGGTTCTTCTTCTCTTCTTCGGTTTTTTCCCCTCCCTTTTTCCATTTAAGAAATTTTCCCCCATTTCCTCTGGACTCCCCCCTTCATCAGCATCTTCTAAGGTTCATTACATCATCTTCATTCAAAAATTTAAAACCATCACCTGGTAATCTCCTTGGACTGAACAATTTCCCCCAAAACCCACTCTCAAACGGGAAAAAAAACCCCCGAAAAAATTAACTAAAAGAAGGCCTCTTTCCCCTTTTTTTGGGGATTGGGGGGGTTCATTCCATCCCCCTTTTACTTTTTTTGGGGGCATCTGCAATGTTAAATTTACTCCGAAAAAGGTACTGCCAGGTTGGAGTCAGAGTTCATTGATGCTTTAGTTTTTATAATTTTTTTTTTTTTGTGGTTCACCAAAGTCTGAATAACTCCCGGTCAGTGGTTGTATGAGATGTTGTATTTTTGGGGGAAAAATACAACTTTTTTTGTGGGGTCCCCCCCGCAAAGCTTGTGGTTGAAGGGGTTATCAAAGGAAAAAAGGCCTTTTTTCAAGGTTCTTGCTGTGCGGGGTAAAATTTTTTTCAGGAATAAAAAAATCTTAAACCAGTCAAAAATATTTCCTCTGTCATCCATGTGACTGGTTTTTTTTTCCCAAAAACTGGTAAGGTGTTTTTAGCCACACCTTTCAAAGCCCCGGGGGCTTAGAGGGGGAAATAACCATGGGCTTACACTTGAAATCACCTGATGCATTTTCATTTTAAAAAAAAAGGGGAAGCGATCCTTCGCTGCCATGGTGTTTTTTTTTTCTTGGGGACTGATAAAAATTTTTTGGGATTTTCTTAAAAAACCCCCCTGTCGGATTTAAAAAATTTTTTTTGGCTCATAGCCACCCTCAGAAATAAGTTCCTGAAATTCAGCGGGGGAAAATTTTTTTTAACTTAAAGTTTTGAACCCGCCTGTGGTAAACATACACTCGTTTTCAGGCCTTCCCTTCCTTTCACACACTGCCTTAAATAACGAAGGCCTTTTCCCAAAATTTAAAAAAAAAAAGGGGGCCTTTTTTTTTTTCTGTTGATCCCTCAAAAAAAAAAATTTTCAGTTTTATTTACTTTTGGGGGGTACGTGTCATTCTTTTTTTTTAGGGGCCCTTTTTTGGGGTTTTTTATTACGGGTGTATATTTGCCTCATTCTTCCCCCTTTTGGGGAAAAAGGAAGCTTCTTTTAAGGGGCCCCCGGCCCTCACTATATCCCCCCCATGTGAGCCACTCTTGCTTATCTAAATTTTTTCGATTTTCTTTGGGGGTTCCTAGACTTGGCAAAACTTTTTTTTTTCCCCTTTTTTTGGGGAAAACTTGTATCTTTTCTGGGTGCCATGATTGCTTGGTATATTTATCAAAAAGCAATGAAAATGAAATGAATGTAAATAAACACGGAGCTTCCCAATACTTATCGTCCTGCACGTGTCGGGAAACCCCAAAAAAAATTTTGGGGGGATGGGGGGTGGGTGAGGGTGGGGGGGGATGGCCGGGGGCTCCCCACCCGGTTTTTAAAAATTTTTCCCCCCCCCGCCGGGCCGTGTAATATCATCTTTCGTTTGTGGGTGATAATGTGTCCAAATCTTAAATTTACAATACCCGTAACATCAACATAATCTCGTGTAAATGACATTCTACTGTATAGACATAAGAAATTTGCTGATGACACCAAAATAGGCCGTCCAATTCATTCAAACGAGGACATTAGAGCACTCCAGGATGATTTGAATAGACTGATGCAGTGGTCGGAGAAGTGGCAGATGCAGTTTAATGTAAACAAATGCAAAGTTCTAAATGTTGGGCAGGACAATAACCATGCCACATATAAGCTGAATAATATAGATCTTATTACTTGTAATTGCGAGAAGGATTTAGGAGTTCTGGTTAGTAGTAATCTGAAGCCTAGACAACAGTGCATAAGTGTTCGAATAAAGCTAACAGAATCCTTGGCTTCATATCAAGAAGTATAAATAACAGAAGTCCTCAGGTTGTTCTTCAACTCTATATATCTTTGGTTAGGCCTCATTTAGATTATGCTGCAGTTCTGGTCACCGTATTACAGAATGGATATAAATGCACTGGAAAACGTACAGAGGAGGATGACAAAGTTGATCCCATGTATCAGAAATCTTCCCTATGAGGATAGACTGAGGGCCCTGAATCTGCACTCTCTAGAAGGCGTAGAATTAGGGGGATATGATTGAGGTGTACAAATGGAAAACAGGAATAAACAAAGGGATGTAAATAGCGTGCTGAAAATATCCAACCAAGACAGGACTCGCAGCAATGGTTTCAAGTTGGAAAAGTTCAGATTCAGGAAGGATATAGGAAAGCACTGGTTTGGTAATAGAGTTGTGGATGAGTGGAACAAACTCCCAGTACCGTCATAGATGCTAAGACGTTGTGTAGTTTTAAAAATAGGTTAGATAAATACATGAGTGGGTGTGGATGGGTGTGAGCTTGTACTAGGTCAGATGCAGTGCTCCTTCCTTAAGTGAATGTAACCTGACCTGTACTAATTCCTTAAGTGGAAGTGACCTGACCAGGTGGTCGGCTGGACAATTATAGATGGGTGCGGTTGGGTGTGAATTGGTCCTGACTAGGTTGTGCTACTAGGTCAGATGCAGTGCTCCTTCCTTAAGTGAATGTAACCTGACCTGGCTGGGTCGGGGCATTGGCTTAAGCCGTTGGAGATTTAAGGTACAAGAATTAACCATTCACGTCGGAACCTCAGAGAAAGGGGAAAATGTTTGATTTATCAAAAAAAAAAAAAAATATTATATCTAAAAACCAAAATGAAAATTTAATGGAAATTTTTAAAAAACGGAGGGGTTGGGGCCCATTCAATTTATGCATGAATAATTCTGCCCACTTTAGAACTTTTCAAGTCTATTGCACTAAAAACTGACTATTTCCCTGAGCCCAAAAACCCGAAGTCAAAAATTTTATATTTTTCACCAAATTCAAAAATTCCAATTTAAAAAAACAACAAAAAATTTAAAAAAACCTTCTTTTTGTCACTAATCATGTCCTCAGACCTCTCTATATAGAAAGAAATTGATCAAAAAAAAAGAGATAGTAGTGGGCAAAGGCTAGCCCCTTTTAAGGTTTCTATACAAATAGAGGAGTCTAAGAAATAAGATAGATGAGCGATTAGCAAGGGGGAATATAGATATTATTGCTATAACAGAGACTTGGTTAACCTGAAAGATAGAGAAATGCCTTCCGAGTGCAACATACAGGGTTATAAACTATTCCACACTGATAGGGTCAACAGGAAGGGTGGTGGAGTGGCGATGTATGTCAGAGATAATTTAAATTGTTGTGTTAGACAAGATATAAGATTAGAAACATCGGACACAGAATCTGTTTGGCTACAGTTTCTATATGGTCGTGAAAAGTTAATTTTGGTGTGATTTACAGGCCCCCAAGCCTGGATAGGGACGAGTAAGCTGCTATGACAAATTCATAAGGCGCTAGATATGAAAATGTTGTGTTAATGGGAGATTTTAACTTTAGACAAATTGATTGGAACAATGTGACAGGTAATCTTGAGTCTAGTGACTTTCTTGATACGGTTCAGGATTGTTTTTTAAAACAGTTTGTGACAGAACCAACTAGAGGTAGCAACTTGCTTGATTTGGTTCTTGCCAACAAAGAATCACTAATTAATAATCATGAGGTTAATGAAGAGCTTGGGAAAGCGATCACAAATCCCTTAGTTTCAATATATCATGGAATTACCCAGGTAACTGCAATCAAGTCCCTGTTCCAGACTTTCGCTAGCCGACTTCATGGGGCTGAGAAATTACCTAGGTGGGCTATGGGATGACCTGACTATGGGTCAGGTAGGTGGTTTGGTTGCCAATATGACGTTTTCCAGAGCGTAGTTCTAGCTGCCCAGATAACTTTTGTTCTGAGTAGGAAATTAGATCTAACAAAAATGATCCTAAATGGATGAACAATAGATTAAAACATCTCATTGGTCAAAAGAGTGGCATATATAGGCATATCAAAAGAGGGGATGAACAGATAAGAAATCAATATTTTCAATTAACCCTTTGACTGTTTTCGGTCGTATATATACGCTTACGAGCCACTGTTTCGACGTATCTATACGCCTAAATTCTAGCGGCCTCAAATCAAACAGGAGAAAGCTGGTAGGGCCTCAAATCAAACAGGAGAAAGCTGGTAGGCCTACATGTGAGAGAATGGGTCTGTGTGGTCAGTGTGCGCAGTATAAAAAATCGGGCAGCCAGTGGTGCATTGTGGGAACGCCATTTCAGTAGCCCTTTGTTCAGCATGCCTAGCGGTAAGAATTATCTGACTCCTGGCATCTGGGACTGTTTTCTTCCTCAATGATAGCTCTAACACAGATGGAAGTATCTCTGAAGATAAATTTCATGGTTTTGAGGAGTTTGTGACCGAAAGCAATGCCCAGGATGCCAGAAGGAAGGAAGGAAAAAAGAAAGAAAGTAGGAAGGAAGAGATGAGAGGAAGGAAGGAAGGAAAGAAGAGATGAAAGGAAGGAAAGAAGAGATGAAAGGAAGTAAAGAAGGAAGGAGGAAAGGAAGAAAGGAAAGAAAGAAAGGAAGTAGAGATGAGAGGAAGGAAAGAACAAAAGAAGAAAGAAAGAAAGGAGATGAGAGGAAGTCCACACACTTCAAGCGGTAAGGGTAGTTGATGGAAAGTGTCCAGTCATTATATGTGTATATATATTATAGAACAATAGAAATAGGTTGGTAGGCAAGTAAGTAGGAAGGCAAGTATTTAAGTAGGTAGGCAAGTAGGTAGGTAAGTAGGTAGGTAAGTAGGTACGTAAGTAGGTACGTAATTAGGTAAGTAAGTAGGTAGGAAGGACTGTGGGGAAGAAGAGCATGGGACCCCATGGGTGTTGACAGGCAGAGGGTGGTGAGTGGTGGTATAATATGTCATTTTGACAGCAGCCGCACCCTGACTCAGCATATTTATAAGTCCACACACTCACAACAACCAGCTTCCAGAAGCCTAATATCAGTTCTATGAAGTGTCCAGTGACTATATATGCGTATATGTAGAAACCAGAAGGAAGGAAGGAAGGAGATGAAAGAAAGAAAGGAAGGTAGGTAGGAAGGAATGTAGGAAGGCATGTAGGAAGGAAGGTTGGAATGATGACCCAGACACAACAACCAGCTTCCAGAAGCTTATAGCAGTTCTAGGCACGTGTCCAGTGACTATTTGTGTATTTATAGAAACCAGAAGGAAGAAAGGAAGGACGAGATGAAAGGAAGGAAGGAAGGAAGGAGGAAGGAAGGGGTAGGTAGGTAGGTAGGAGGCAGGAGCAGGCAGGCAGGCAGGCAGGCAGGAGGCAGGCAGGCAGGTAGGCAGGAGGGCAGGCAGGCAGGCAGGCAGGCAGGCAGGCAGGCAGGCAGGCAGGCAGGAGGCAGGCAGGTGGCAGGCAGGCAGGCAGGCAGGCAGGCAGGCAGGCAGGCAGGCAGGCAGGCAGGCAGGCAGGCAGGCAGGCAGGCAGGCAGGCAGGCAGGCAGGCAGGCAGGCAGGCAGGCAGGCAGGCAGGAGAGCAGCGCAGGAGGAGGATGGAGGCAGGCAGGCAGGCAGCGGAGGCACAGGAGAGGGGAGGCAGGAGGCACAGGTCAGGAGGAAGGAAGGAAGGAAGGAAAGGAAGGAAGGAAGGAAGGAAGGAAGGAAGGAAGGAAGGTAGGAAGGAAGGTAGGAAGGAAGGTAGGAAGGAAGGTAGGAAGGAAGGTAGGAAGGAAGGAGGAAAAGGTAGGAAGGTAGGAAGGTAGGAAGGTAGGAAGGAAGGTAAGAAGAAAGGAAGGTAAGAAGAAAGGAAGGTAAGAAGAAAGGAAGGAATGTAGGAAAGAAGGAATGACGACCCAGATGACCATCAACCTAGGATAACTACCTAACACAACTTCCTGCTACTATTTTGAAGAAAACTGCTCAGAAGAGATGTTTTGTCTGTGCATATACAAAAACACCCACAAAAATGCAGAGACATTCGTTTTATGTGTGAGGAATGAAAACACCACTGTGCATGTTTCAAAGAGTTCCACAAGCTGCAGAACTTTATGAACATGCCCAGTGACTGTACATTTGTATATATATTATACAACAATAGTAATAAAGATTTTTTGTATTGTTCATTTGTGTAAACAAGTTTTGTAAACAATATAAAGATACTAATGTTTATGCTATTATTGTGTTGCATACAACGAATGTATATATATACATTGCACCTTACCTTGGTCTCACAGGCCACATAAGTTACGCAAAAAAGGAAAATAGTGAAAAAAACAAGAAATCTATGAATGGAAGTAAACAAATGTTTACTGAGTGAGCGGCATTCGCCGATGTTGTCATACGCGGCTCATTTTCTGCCAACTTTACACCTCCATATCTCGGTAAGTATTGATGGCAAATATCTGTTTTTAGGATAAAAACAATCAGAAAAATAATCTTAACATTTTGATAAGAAAAAATAATTTTTTTTTTTTTCGAATATTTTGCGACAACAGAATGGCACTCAGGATTGAGGGTTGCGACAGTCAAGGGGTTAAAGAGAGAAATAAAAAAAGGAATAAGAAAAGCAAAATGGGATTATGAGGCTAAGGTCGCAAGGGATTCGAAGACTAACCCAAAAGGGTTCTTTCAGGTATACAGAAGTAAGATTAGGGACAAGATAGGCCCACTTAAGAGTAACTCAGGACAGATCACGGACAGTGATAGGGATATGTGTGAAATTTTCAATACTTACTTCCTCTCAGTTTTTACTCAGGAAGATACTAGCAGAATTCCAAAAATAATAAATTATGTTGAACAGGAAGATAATAGACTATGCTCAATTGGGGTAACTAGTGACATGGTCCTCAGACAAATAGAGAAATTAAAACCTAACAAATCCTCAGGCCCTGATGAACTGTTTGCAAGAGTTTTAAAGGAATGTAAAGAGGAACTTAGCAAACCTCTGGCAAATCTTTTCAATATATCACTACAAACTGGCATAGTGCCAGACAAGTGGAAAAGGGCAAATGTAATACCTATTTACAAGGCAGGTGACAGGTCCTTAGCTTCGAACTATAGACCAATAAGCCTTACCTCCATAGTTGGTAAATTTATGGAATCAATAATTGCCGAGGCAATTCGTAGCCATCTTGAAAAGCATAAATTGATTAATGAATCTCAACACGGTTCCTGTCTTATGAATTTACTAACTTTTTTCACTAAGGTGTTTGAGGAGGTAGATCATGGTAATGAATATGATATTGTGTATATGGACTTCAGTAAGGCTTTCGATAAAGTTCCACATCAGAGGCTACTGAGGAAACTTAAGGCACACGGAATAGGAGGAGAAATTTTTTCCTGGGTAGAGGCATGGTTGACAAATAGACAGCAGAGAGTTTGCATAAATGGAGAGAAATCAGAATGGGGGCACGTCTCAAGCGGTGTTCCACAGGGGTCAGTTTTGGGCCCCCTGTAGTTTACTATTTACATAAACGACATAGATGAGGGAATAAATAGCAACATAAGCAAATTTGCTGATGACACCAAAATAGGCCTTCCAGTTCATTCTAATGAGGACATTAGAGCACTCAAGGATGATTTGAATAGACTGATGCAGTGGTTGGAGAAGTGGCAGATGCAGTTTAATGTACACAAATGCAAAGTTCTAAATGTTTGGCAGGACAATAACCATGCCACATATAAACTGAATAATGTAGATCTTATTACTTGTGATTGCGAGAAGGATTTAGGAGTTTTGATTAGTAGTAATCTGAAACCAAGACAACAGTGCATAAGTGTTCGCAATAAAGCTAACAGAATCCTTGGCTTCATATCTAGAAGTATAAATAATAGAAGTCCTCAGGTTGTTCTTCAACTATATATCTTTGGTTAGGCCTCATTTAGATTATGCTGCACAGTTCTGGTCACCGTATTACAGAATGGATATAAATGCACTGGAAAACGTACAGAGGAGGATGACAAAGTTGATCCCATGTATCAGAAATCTTCCCTATGAGGATAGACTGAGGGCCCTGAATCTGCACTCTCTAGAAAGGCGTAGAATTAGGGGGGATATGATTGAGGTGTATAAATGGAAAACAGGAATAAACAAAGGGGATGTAAATAGCATGCTGAAAATATCCAGCCAAGACAGGACTCGCAGCAATGGTTTCAAGTTGGAAAAGTTCAGATTCAGGAAGGATATAGGAAAGCACTGGTTTGGTAATAGAGTTGTGGCTGAGTGGAACAAACTCCCGAGTACCGTCATAGGGATTGGGACGTTGTGTAGTTTTAAAAATAGGTTAGATAAATACATGAGTGTGTGTGAGTTGGACTTGACTAGCTTGTGCTACTAGGTCAGATGCTGTGCTCCTTCCTTAAGTGAATGTAACCTGGGCATTGGCTTAAGCCGGTTGGAGACTTGGACCTGCCTCGCATGGGCCAGTAGGCCTGCTGCAGTGTTCCTTCTTTCTTATGTTCTTATGTACCACCTCAATTACTGGGAACACTTGAAGTTCCTAAACCTGTATTCCCTAGAATGCATGCAGGAAAGATACATTATTATATACACTTGGAAAATCCTAGAGGGATTAGTACCAAACTTGCACACAAGAGTCACTCTCTACAAAAGCAAAAGACTCGGAAGATGGTGCAACATCCCCCAAATGAAAAGCAAGGGTGCCACTAGCACGTTGAGAGAAAACACAATAAGTGTCAGGGGCGCAAGACAGTTCAACTGCCTCCCAGCATACATAAGGGGGATTACCAATAGACCACTGGCTGTCTTCAAGCAGGCACTGGACAGGCACCTAAAGTCAGTACCTGACCAGCCGGGCTGTGGTTCTTACGTCGGACTACGTGCAGCCAGCAGTAACAGCCTGGTTGATCAGGCTCTGATCCACCATGAGGCCTGGTCACAGACTGGGCCGCAGCGGCGTTGACCCCCGGAACTCTCTCCAGGTAAACTCCAGGTAAAATATAGCCAAGAATGATTGATCATGGTAGAGGCCATCCCAACAATTGAAGGAACCCTAATAAAAGTCCACAAACCAACTCACATGGAGGGGGGGGGGAAACCTTTCCTCAGAAAGCTGTCAAAAAATTGAATACAGTTTCTCTTCTACTTTAAGGCCTATCTCAGGAAACTTACAGTGTGAAACAGAGCAAAATCATGTCCGTCTCACTAACATGTTTTCTAATTTATCAACTGACACCAAGAAAAACCCAATAAAACCATAAATCTATCCTAGAAAACACCTCAAATTGCTATTCAGGATTCATTTTATTCCACGCTCACCCACCAGACCCATTCTCTCATGTCTAAACCAAAATTTACCAATCCCAGCATATTTGAGGGTGCTGTGATTAAGACATAGATCTACATGAATGAAAGGGGTTAATTATTAATATTGTAAATATATTATAAAAGTTGGGAGCAAGGGGCTAGTAACCTTTTCTCCTGTATACATTACTACAGTTAAAAGAGAGACTTTTGTTTTTCTTTTTGGGCCACCCTGCCTCAGTGGGATACAGCCTGTTTGTTGAAAGAAAGAAGAAGATTAGGAAAGTTATTATGATTAATAATTACAGGTAAAGAAACTCACATTAACTTTCAACTTACAGTTAGCTTGTCAACAGGAATTTTTCCAGTAATTTGTTCAACTTTCTCCATGATGGTGGAGGCTGAGTCTTCCAGAATGACTGGGGTCACTGTTGTACCCACCTCTGTGGTCATCACGTTCAGGGCCTCACTGATGGTCTCCTGCACCTATCATTATCATAACAGTAATTAGTATTTTAGTCACTGTAAGTGCTTGCATAAACAATAGTGCCAGGCAGTCATAAAATTCAACTGTGGCAAAATATAAAACTATGTACAGCAGGACGTCGCTTTACTGTACCTCGCCTTATGGAATTCCGCTAATACGGACATTCCAAATTATGACCAAAACTCACTAAACGGCTTCCCCCACCTGACTTTCTAATATGCTCACCGCGCCACATACGGTTTGTTTACATTCTCCGTGAGCTTCGTGAGCACCGCATTTCTCCATTATGTCTGGAAACTTTTCAAAATTTCAAGTGTTTTAAAGGTATTTCATATTGTATATTATACTCTGATAATTACACTTTTGTGTATCTGTACCTAAATAAACTTACACAATGTGCTTGCATGCAGGTACACATTCAAATCACTAAGTGTCTTATTAATCTTAAGGATGGTGGATAAAACTCTCGCTTCACATGGCGAGGGTCCAGGTTGAATTCACATCAAGGGTAGAAACACTGAGCGTGTTTCTTTACACCAAATGTCTATGTTCCCCATCAGTAAAATTGGTATTTGGGTGTGAGTCGCATCCTGGTACAAGACTAACCTAATTTGTTGGATGTCCCTGACATCAGCTAGGCCTTTATACCTTGTACATGTACTTGTAGAAATAAAGATATTATTATTATAAGTACTTCAAAGATATACAGTGGTACCTCGAGTTACGATGGTCCCCAAAATCGCCCTTTTATGTAAGTTTAATTTTTTAAATGCTTTTGTAAGTATATTTTTGGGGGTGTAAAAGGACTAGTCTATTTTACATTATTCCTTAAGGGGATAAATTCGTTTGGTAATGGCACTTGAACAGCATTCTCGAACGAAAAAATATCGTAACTCGAGGTACCACTGTACTGTGTAGTGATGAAGCACTGGTGCTGAGTGAAGGAATACCTGGTAGTGATGAAGCACCAGGTGCTGAGTGAGGGAAAACTAGGTAGTGATGAAGCACCAGGTGCTGAGTGAAGGAATACTGGGTAGTGATGCAGCACCAGGTGCTGAGTGAAGGAATACTGGGTAGTGATGAAGCACCAGGTGGCGAGTGAAAGAATAATGTTATAAATGAAAAGTCACTAATTATATTAATGTGAGTGTTGGTAGATATGTGATAGAAGAAAATCTTAAGAATTCCTGCACTTTCTTGATGTAATTACTTATAAGAACAATAATTATATGTTACTATTTAATTTTCTTAAGTATTATTCCCAAGTTGACAAAAATGTGCACTGGTTACATTCAGTATATTAATAACAGTGTCACCAAGCACATACCTTCACTGAGGTTTGTATAGTGTTGACGTCTGGGAAGAGTTCCTTACACTTCTGGAGCCAATCTTCTGCCTCCACATTGTATTGATCAGCTTCATCAATGGTTGTAATGACTTCCTGTACAGTGTTGACTGTGTCAAGACACTCCAACATGGCCTGTAGCTGCTTCTTTCCTGCCTCTCCTTCTGTTGTCATATTTACCACACTGGCATCTTCCTCTTCCAGAAGCTTTATTGCTGCCTTGTTCTGTTCCACCAGATCATTGAGTCTGTCCTGCAGTTGGTGGTGCTGAGTCTTCCAGTCACTCACCTGCTCCCGGTACTTGCCCAGTTGGGACAGTAACTTGTCACAGTCAGTTATAAGGTTGCTTGTACTGCTCTTGTGCTCTTGTACCATAGACCGTAACTCTTACTGATGTTTCTTAGACGTTCCTGTTGAGGCTTAGTGGAATCTGCTTTCACCATAACCGGATTACTTACAAATTTCTTTATCATGGCTTCCATGCCAAAGTTAATAAGGAACTGAGTAGCAGCTGTGGCACTGTGTTTGGCACGACAACAAGGGCAGGTGAGCTGAGCATTCTTTATGTAATCTTCAATACATTGTGAGCAGAATGTGTGACCACATGGCAGAGTGCGTGGCCGTCGAAGAGCTTCATCATAATTGTTGAAACACACATTACACTCCTCTGGCTTGTCGTTATCCTGTGGTGAATAACACAGCTTATAAAATATTGTTCCTTAACTCATGAGCATAATTATTACTGCAGTTACAGTATACAAATATTTTTAATACATTATTTTTTTATTATTATGACATCGGCCATTTCCCACCAAGGCAAGGTGGCCTGACAAAGAAAAACTTTCATCATCATTCTCTCCATCACTGTCTTTCCAGGGGCGTGCTTACACTACAGTTATAAAACTGCGACATTAACAAACCTCCATCAGAGTGTAGACACTGTACTTCCCATCTCCAGGACTCAAGTCCGGCCTGCCGGTTTCCTTGAATCCCTTCATAAATGTTACCTTTCTCACACTCCAACAGCACGTCAAGTCCAAAAAACCATTTGTCTCTATTCACACCTATAAAATACAGTGGTCCCTCGACTAATGAAATTAATCCATTCCAGGAGCTAGCTCTTAACACAAAAAATTCATAATTCGAAACCTTATTTCCCATAGGAAATAATGTAAATACAATTAGTGTAATCCGTTTCCACCAAAAAAAATCACAAAAAAATCATTTTTTTAAAGAATAAATACTATAGTTTTACATACAAAAAAAATGAGAAATAAATATAAAGCACTAATTATAATGGACAAATGAACAGTTAAATACGTTTTACGTTTATTGAAGACTCTTGTTGGCGTATGAGTGTTTGTTTGGAGGCAGGACAAAATAAGTCCTTCAATATGACAATAATATCAACTCTACAGCTTATTTATCAAGCACAATTCATCTAATATGACATAATAAACAATATTAATAACATAGAAATATGATATACAGTGGACCCCCGAGTTTCGTAAGGTTCTTACTTCGTAAACATCGTGTTTCGTAAGCTTTTTACGACTTCGAGAATCGTAAAACCGCTCGTGTTTCGTAATGTATTAGACCTGTCCGCCTGCTCCACGCCTGTGCGGGACGCAGGACGCCGCCAGTGAAGCGTTGTTTACCATTGAGAGAACATTACCTAGCGTGCTCTTTCAAACATTCACACTACATTTGGTGTTTTTTTTGGTGCTTTAGTGATTGTCACTGTGAAATAAGTCACCATGGGTCCAAAGAAGCTTCCTAGTGGCACCCCTGTGGTAAAGGAAGTGAGGAACACCATCGAACTGAAGAAAGAGATTATAGAAAAATATGAGAGTGGCGTACGTCTGAGTGATCTTGCCAGGATGTACAACAAAACCCCTTCTACTATCGGCTCTATCCTGGCAAAGAGAAATGAGATCAAGGAAGCTAATGTTGCAAAAGGGGTTGATATGTTAACGAAAAATAGATCAAAAACAGTGGATGAGGTTGAGAAGTTGTTGTTGGTGGATCCATGAAAAACAGAGAGCGGTGATAGTGTTTCCATGGCGATAATTTGTGAAAAGGCAAGGAAGTTGCACGCAGATCTTGTCAAGACAATGCCTGCAACCAGTGGTGAGGCAAGTGATTTTAAAGCCAGCAAAGGCTGGTTTGACAGGTTTAAGAAACGTAGTGGCATACACAGTGTTGTGAGGCATGGTGAGGCAGCCAGCTCAGACAAACGTGCAGCTGAAAAATTTGTGCATGAATTCCAGGGGTTCGTAGAGGCTGAACAATTCCTCCCCCAACAAGTGTTTAACTGTGATGAAACAGGCCTGTTTTGGAAGAAAATGCCCAACAGGACCTACATTACTCAGGAGGAAAAGGCACAGCCAGGACACAAGCCTATGAAAGACAGGCTAACTCTCATGTTTTGTTCTAATGCTAGTGGGGATTTTAAAGTGAAGCCTTTACTGGTGTATCACTATGAAAATCCCAGACCCTTCAAGAATCACAGTGTTGACAAGAATAATTTTGTGTGCATTGGAAGGCTAACACCAAG
>WNWK01041353.1:0-16490 GCA_009830355.1 Cherax destructor | reverse complement strand
AGAAAATTAAAATTTTGTTTATTTTTCCCCCAAAATTTCAATTGCAGTAGAAATTTTTTTAAAATTTTGTTTGTTTTTTAAAAAAATGATTTTTTAAAAACCTCAAACCCTCAAAACTCGAAATATGCAATAAAATCATTTTAGCCATTTTCTGAGCTTTTAATGTTTCAGTATTTTTGAAAATAATTAAATTTTTATAAAATTTTTTATTTTTATAGATTTTAAGGGGTTTTTTAAAAAATATGTAAATAATTAATAATATTAAAAATGCTATAAAACTTTTTTTTTGAAAATTTTGGTTTAAAAGGCTTTTTAAGGGGTTTTCTGAAAAATTTTTTAGATAAAATACCTATGAGTAAGCTTCCAAAAAAGAAAATCATAAAATTTTTAAATTTTTCCCCATAAATTTCAATTGAGAAATTTATTTAAAATTTTGTTTTTTAAAAAATAGTTTTGCAGAAAAGACTCAAACCCTCTAAAACGTCGAAATATCCATAAAATAAATTTAAAATTTTTTGATTTTTGTTTTTTATTTTTGGAAAATATATAAATATTCTAAATTAAATGATTTTTTTATTTTTTTTGGTTTTTTAAAAATATGTAAAAAATTTTATAAATTTAAAAAAATGCTATAAAACTTTTTTATTGCTTTTTGACGATTTAAGGCTTTTTAAGGGTTTTTCTGAAAAATTTTTTTTTTTTTTTTTTAGAAAAAATTTAACCTATATAATTCCCAAAAAGAAAATCAAAAAATTTTTGTTTACTTTTCCCAAAAATTTAAATTTGGTAGAAATTCTATTTAAAAGTTGAAAATCATATTTTTAGCTAAAATAAGTTTTGAAAGAAAACCCCAAACCTCAAAAACGTCGAAATTTGCAAAAAAATTTACCTTTTTTCTAGTTTTTTAATGTTTCATGTATTTTGAAAAAAATATGAAATATCTAAAAAATATTGATTTTTATTTTTTTAATGGATTTTTAAAAATATGTAAATAATTTTAATAATATTAAAAAATGCTATAAAACTTATTTTATTGCATTTTTGACTTTTTAAAGGGATTTTAAGATTTTCTGAAAAACTTTTTTTTTAATAAAATACCTATGAGTAACTTCCTAAAGAAAATCATAAAATTTTGTTTAACTTTTCCCAAATTTCAATTGAGTAGAAATTCTATTTAAAAGTTGAAATCTACTTTTTAGCAAAAAAATGAGTTTTGCAGAAAAGCACTCAAACCGCTCTAAAACGTCGAAATATCCCAATAAATCAATTTTAGAATTTTCTGAGCTTTTTAATGTTTCATGTTTTTTTGAAAATAATATGAAATATTCTAAATTAATATTGATTTTTATAGATTTTTAATGGGATTTTTAAAAATATGTAAATAATTAATATATATTCAAAAATGCTATAAAACTTGATTTTATTGCATTTTTGACGATTTAAGGCATTTTGAAGGATTTTCTGAAAATATTTTTATAAAATCCACCATGGTAAGCTTCAAAAAAAATATAAAATTGCTTACTTTCCAAAATTTCAATTCAGTAGAAATTCATTTAAAATTGAAATCTAAGTATTTTGCTAAATGAGTTTTGAAAAAAACGTCGAAATATGCATAAATAATTTTAGCATTTTTGACTTTATGTTTATGTATTTTGAAAATATGAAATATTTAAAAATATTATTATAGATTTTAATTTAAAAAAAATAATTATATATATTAAATGCTAAAAACTATTTTATTGCATTTGAGATTTAATTTCAGTTTTCTGAAAACTATTTTGATAAAATCATTGATAAGCTCTAAAAAAAATCATAAATTTTTATAAATTTAATTGCAGAAATTCATTTAAAAGTAGAATCTAATTAGCTAAATGATTCCAGAAAACACTAAACCGCCTAAACGCAAATAGCAAAAACATTAACATTTTTGATTTTATGTTTATGTATTTTTGAAAATATATAATATTTATAATATTATTTTTATAGATTTTTAATGATTTTAAAAATATGTAAATAATTAATATATATTCAAAATGCTATAAAACTTGATTTTATTGCATTTTTTGACGATTTAAGGCATTTTAAGGATTTTCTGAAAACTATTTTTTTAAATAAAATCCACCTATGAGTAAGCTTCCTAAAAAAAATCATAAAATTTTGCTAACTTTTCCATAAATTTAATTGCAGTAGAAATTCATTTAAAAGTTAAATCTAGTATTTTGCTAAAAAATGAGTTTTGCCAGAAAACACTCAAACCGCTCTAAACGTCGAAATATGCATAAAATGATTTTAGCACATTTTTCTGAGCTTTTAATGTTTCATGTATTTTGAAAAATAATATGAAATATTCTATAAAATATTGATTTTTATAGATTTTTAATGGGATTTTTAAAAATATGTAAATAATTAATAATATTCAAAAATGCTATAAAACTTGATTTTATTGCATTTTTGAGATTTAAGCATTTTAAGGATTTTCTGAGAAACTATTTTTTTTATATAAAATCACCTATGAGTAAGCTTCTAAAAGAAAATCATAAAATTTTGCTTATTTTCCCAAAATTTCAATTGCAGTAGAAATTCATTTAAAAGTTGATAATCTAAGTATTTTAGCTAAAAATGAGTTTTCCAGAAAATCACTCAAACTCTAAAACTCCGAAATATGCAATAAAATACATTTTAGCACATTTTTTGAACTTTTTAATGTTTCATGTATTTTTGAAAATAATTGAAATATTTATAAAATATTGATTTTTATAGATTTTTAATGGATTTTTAAAAATATGAAATAATTAATAATTTAAAAATGCTATAAAACTTGATTTTATGCATTTTTGACGATTTAAGGCATTTTCAAGATTTTCTAAAAACTATTTTTTTAAATAAAATACACTATGAGTAAGCTTCCTAAACAAAATCATAAAATTTTGCTAACTTTTCCCATAAATTTCAATTGCAGTAGAAATTCCATTTAAAAGTTTGAAAATATTTTTAGTAAAAAATGAGTTTGCCAGAAAATCACTCAAACTGCTCTAAACTCCGAAATATGCAATAAAATACATTTTAGCACATTTTTCTGAGTTTTTAATGTTTCATGTATTTTTCGAAAATAATTGAAATATTCTATAATAAATATTATTTTATAGATTTTTAATAGATTTTTTAAAATATGTAAATAATTAATATATATTAAAATGCTATAAAACTTGATTTTATTGCATTTTTTGACGATTTAAGGCATTTTAAGATTTTCTGAAAACTATTTTTTAGATAAAATATACCTATGAGTAAGCTTCCTAAAAGAAAATCATAAAATTTTGCTTACTTTTCCCATAAATTTCAATTGCATAGAAATTCATTTAAAAGTGTGATAATCTAAGTATTTTAGCTAAAAATAGTTTTAAGAAAACACTCAAACCGTTTAAAACGTCGAAATATGCCATAAAATGAATATTAGCACATTTTTCTGAGCTTTTTAATGTTTCATGTATTTTTCGAAAATAATATGAAATATTCTATAAAAATATTGATTTTTATAGATTTTTAATGGGATTTTTTAAAAATATGTAAATAATTAATATATATTAAAAAATGCTATAAAACTTGATTTTATTGCATTTTTTGACGATTTAAGGCATTTTCAAGGATTTTCTGAAAACTATTTTTTTTAGATAAAATCCACCTATGAGTAAGCTTCCTAAAAGAAAATCATAAAATTTTGCTAACTTTTCCCATAAATTTCAATTGTAGTAGAAATTCTATTTAAAAGTTTGAAAATCTACGTATTTTAGCTAAAAAATGAGTTTTGTCAGAAAAGCACTCAAACCGCTCTAAAACGTCAAATATGCAATAAAATGATTTTAGCACATTTTTCTGAGCTTTTTAATGTTTCATGTATTTTTCGAAAATAATATGAAATATTCTATAAAAATATTGATTTTTATAGATTTTTAATGGATTTTAAAAATATGTAAATAATTAATAATATTAAAAAATGCTATAAAACTTGATTTTATTGCATTTTTGACGATTTAAGGCATTTTGAAGGATTTTCTGAAAACTATTTTTTTAGATAAAATCCATCCTATGAGTAAGCTTCCTAAAAGAAAATCATAAAATTTTGCTTACTTTTCCCATAAATTTCAATTGCAGTAGAAATTCTATTTAAAAGTGTGATAATCTAAGTATTTTAGCTAAAAATGAGTTTTGCCAGAAAACACTCAAACCTGCTCTAAAACGTCGAAATATGCAATAAAATACATTTTAGCACATTTTTCTGAGCTTTTTAATGTTTCATGTATTTTTGAAAATAATATGAAATATTATAAATAATATTGATTTTTATAGATTTTTAATGATTTTTAAAATATGTAAATAATTAATATATATTCAAAATGCTATAAAACTTGATTTTATTGCATTTTTGACGATTTAAGGCATTTTCAATGATTTTCTAAAAACTATTTTTTAGATAAAATATACCTGAGTAAGCTTCCTAAAAGAAAATCATAAAATTTTGCTACTTTTCCCATAAATTTCAATTGCAGTAGAAATTCTATTTAAAAGTTGTTTTTAAAAAATGAGTTTTGCAGAAAGCACTCAAACCTTTAAAACGTCGAAATATGCAATAAAATAATTTAGACATTTTTCTGAGCTTTTTAATGTTTCATGTATTTTTGAAAATAATATGAAATATTCTAAAAAATATTGATTTTATAGATTTTTAATGGGATTTTTAAAAATATGTAAATAATTATAATATTCAAAATGCTATAAAACTTATTTTTTGCATTTTGATGATAAGCATTTTAAGGATTTTCTGAAAAACTATTTTTTAGATAAAATACCTATGAGTAAGCCCGAAAAAAAATCATAAAATTTTGCTAACTTTTCCATAAATTTAATTGCAGTAGAAATTCTTTAAAAGTGATATTCTAAGTATTTTAGCTAAAAATGAGTTTTGCCAGAAAACACTCAACCCTCTAAAACGTCGAAATATGCAATAAAATACGATTTTAGCACATTTTTCTGAGCTTTTTAATGTTTCATGTATTTTTCGAAAATAATATGAAATATTCTATAAAAATATTGATTTTTATAGATTTTTTAAAAATATGTAAATAATTAATATATATTCAAAAATGCTATAAAACTTGATTTTATTGCATTTTTTGACGATTTAAGGCATTTTGAAGGATTTTCTGAGAAACTATTTTTTTTATATAAAATCCACCTATGAGTAAGCTTCCTAAAAGAAAATCATAAAATTTTGCTTACTTTTCCCACAAATTTCAATTGCAGTAGAAATTCTATTTAAAAGTGTGATAATCTAAGTATTATAGCTAAAAAATGAGTTTTGCCAGAAAATCACTCAAACCGCTCTAAAACTCCGAAATATGCAATAAAATACGATTTTAGCACATTTTTCTGAGCTTTTTAATGTTTCATGTATTTTTCGAAAATAATATGGAATTATTCTATAAAAATATTGAGTTTTATAGATTTTTAATGGGATTTTTAAAAATATGTAAATAATTAATATATATTAAAAAATGCTATAAAACTTGATTTTATTGCATTTTTGACGATTTAAGGCATTTTCAAGGATTTTCTGAAAAACTATTTTTTTTAAATAAAATACACCTATGAGTAAGCTTCCTAAAACAAAATCATAAAATTTTGCTAACTTTTCCCATAAATTTCAATTGCAGTAGAAATTCCATTTAAAAGTTTGAAAATCTACGTATTTTAGCTAAAAAATGAGTTTTGCCAGAAAAGCACTCAAACCGCTCTAAATCGTCAAAATATGCAATAAAATACATTTTAGCACATTTTTATGATATTTTTATGTTTCATGTATTTTGAAAATAATATGAAATATTATATAATAATATTTATTTTTATAGATTTTTAATTGAATTTTTAAAAATATGTAAATAATTATATATATTCAAAATGCTATAAAACTTGATTTTATTGCATTTTTGACGATTTAAGGCATTTTCAAGGATTTTCTGAAAACTATTTTTTTAGATAAAATCCACCTATGAGTAAGCTTCCTAAAAGAAAATCATAAAATTTTGTTTACTTTTCCCATAAATTTCAATTGCAGTAGAAATTCTATTTAAAAGTGTGATAATCTAAGTATTTTAGCTAAAAATGAGTTTTGTCAGAAAAGCACTCAAACCGTCTAAAACGTCGAAATATGCATAAAATACGATTTTAGCAATTTTTCTGAGCTTTTTAATGTTTCATGTATTTTTCGAAAATAATATGAAATATTCTATAAAATATTGATTTTTATAGATTTTTAATGGATTTTTAAAAATATGTAAATAATTAATATATATTCAAAATGCTATAAAACTTGATTTTATTGCATTTTGACGATTTAAGGCATTTTAAGGATTTTCTGAAAACTATTTTTTAGATAAAATCCACCTATGAGTAAGCTTCCTAAAAGAAAATCATAAAATTTTGCTAACTTTTCCCATAAATTTCAATTGCAGTAGAAATTCTATTTAAAAGTTTGAAAATCTACGTATTTTAGCTAAAAAATGAGTTTTGCCAGAAAAGCACTCAAACCGCTCTAAAACGTCGAAATATGCAATAAAATACGATTTTAGCACATTTTTCTGAGCTTTTAATGTTTCATGTATTTTTCGAAAATAATATGAAATATTCTATAAAAATATTGATTTTTATAGATTTTTAATGGATTTTTAAAAATATGTAAATAATTAATATATATTCAAAATGCTATAAAACTTGATTTTATTGCATTTTTGACGATTTAAGGCATTTTGAAGATTTTCTGAAAACTATTTTTAATAAAATCACCTATGAGTAAGCTTCCTAAAGAAAATTATAAAATTTTGCTTACTTTTCCACAAATTTCAATTGCAGTAGAAATTCTTTTAAAAGTGTGATAATCTAAGTATTTTAGCTAAAAATGAGTTTGCCAGAAAATCACTCAAACCGCTAAAACTCGAAATATGCAATAAAATACGATTTTAGCACATTTTCTGAGCTTTTAATGTTTCATGTATTTTTCGAAAATAATATGGAATATTCTATAAAAATATTGATTTTATAGATTTTTAATGGGATTTTTTAAAAATATGTAAATAATTAATATATTCAAAAATGCTATAAAACTTGATTTTATTGCATTTTGACAATTTAAGGCATTTTGAAGGGGGGGGGGGGGGACTCGAAATATGTAAAATTTTTACACTTTGAGTAATTTTATATTTTTAAAATAATTGAATTTCTATAAAAAAATTAGTAGTATAATTTAATGGATTTTAAAAATATGTAATAATTAATTATATTCAAAAATGCTATAAACTTGATTTTATTGCATATTACGATTTATCATTTTCAAGGATTTTCTGAAAACTATTTTTTAGAAAAATTTATATATTCCTAAAAAAATCATAATTTTTTATTTTAATATTTAAATGTAAAATTAATTTAAAAATTTAAAATTTATTTTATGATTTTGACGAAAAGCATTTCAAGTTTCTAAACAATTTAATAAAATAACCTTAGTAATTCCTAAGAATTAAATTTTGCTTACTTTTCCAAAATTTCAATTCATAAAAATTTTTTTAAATTTGATAATTAAATATTATAAAAAATATTTTCAAAATGCAAAAACTTAATTTTATTGCATATATGACATTTACATTTTTGAAGGATTTTCTAGAACTATTTTTTGAAAAATCCACTAATATTAATTAAAGAAAATCATAGATTTTTGCTTTTATTGTAAAAATTAATTATAAAATGTTTTAAAATGATTTTATTGCATTTTAGATTAAAAATGATTTTCAGAAAAACTCAAACTCAATAAATATCAATAAAATAATTTTTACATTTTTCTATTTTAATTAATGTTTTTCGAAAATAATATAATATTCTATAAAATATGAGTTTCAGATTAATGGGATTTTAAAAAATATGTAAAAATTAATATATATTAAAAATTTAAAACTTGATTTTATTCATTTTGAATTAAATCTTTCAAGATTTTTAAAACTATTTTTAATAGATTACACCTATGAGTAAGCTTCCTAAAAAAATCATAAATTTTTTTTATTTTTTCCATAAATTTCATTGTAGAAATTATTTAAAGTTAATCTAGTATTTTAGCTAAAAAATGAGTTTTAGCCAAAAGAATCAAACGTTCTACAACGTCGAAATATGCAATAAAATACATTTTAAAATTTTCTGAGCTTTTTAATGTTTCATGATTTTCGAAATAATTGAAAATTTAAAAATATTGATTTTAATAATTTTGGTTTTTTAAAATTATAATATATATTTCAAAAATGTATAAAATTGATTTTATTGATTTTGACATTTAGGCATTTTTAAGGATTTTTAAAAATATTTTTTAATTAAAATCTACTAAAAGTAATTTCTTAAATTAACGATTAAAATTTTGTAAGTTTTCCAAAAATCAATTGTAGAAAATATACAAAAGTTAAATTCTAAAATAACTAAAAATTAGTTTTGTTCCATACAAATGCACTAAATTCTAAAAGTGATATATAAATTTTATTAAAATGTTTTCAGTTTTATTTTTAATTCAAAAAATGATGAAATATTCATAAATATATTGCATTTTTATGATTTTTAATGTGATTTTTTTAAAAATAAATATAAATATTCATAAAAATGTTAATTTTTAGTTTTTTAATGATTTTAAATTAAAATTATATATTAAAATCTATAAAACTTGAAATTTCAGAAAATCTTGAAAAGTAAATCGTCAAATAAAATAGTTTTATATTAATATTTATTATTATTTTATTTTAAAAATCAAAAAATCTATAAAATCATATATTTAGAATATTTATATTATTTCAAAATACATGAAACATTAAAGCCAGAAATGCTAAATGATTTTATGCATATTTCGACGTTTTAGAGTTTGAGCTTCTGAAAACTCATTTTTAGCTAAAATATTAGATTTCAACTTTAAAAAATTTACTCAATTGAATTTGGGAAAAGTAAGAAAATTTTATGATTTTCTTTAGGCTTTATATTATTATCTAAAATTTTTTCAAAACTAAAATGCCTTATCGTAAAAAGCAAAAATATTTATAGCATTTTAATATTTAATTATTTACATATTTTTAAAAATCCATAAAATCTATAAAATCAATATATTTTAAATATTTCATATTATTTTCAAAATACATGAAAATTAAAAGCTCAGAAAAATGTGTAAATGGATTTTATGGCATATTCGACGTTTAGAGTTTGAGTGCTCTGACAAAACTATTTTAGCTAAAATACTTAGATTTCAGCTTTAATAAATTTACTGCAATTGAAATTTTGGAAAAGTAAATTTTATATTTTTAGGAAGTTACTTATGTATTTTATCTAAAAATTTTTCAAAAATCTGAAATGCTTAATCGTCAAATGCATAAAATAAGTTTATAGATTTAATTATATTTACATATTTAAAAATCCATTAAAATCTATAAAATCAATATTTTTAAATTCATATTATTTTCAAAAATACATGAAACATTAAAAGCTCAAAAATGTGTAAATGGATTTTATTGCATATTTCGACGTTTTAGAGGTTTGAGTGCTTTTCTGGCAAACTCATTTTTAGCTAAATACTTAGATTTCACTTTAAAAGAATTTCTACTGAATTGAAATTTTGGGAAAAGTAAGAATTATGATTTTCTTTAGAAGCTTACTTATAGGTTATTTTATCTAAAAATATTTTTCAGAAAATCTTGAAAATGCCTAATCGTCAAAAATGCAATTAAATCAAGTTTTATAGCATTTTTGAATATTTATAATTATTTACATATTTTTAAAAATCCCATTAAAAATCTATAAAAATCAATATATTTTTAGAATATTTCATATTATTTTCGAAAAATACATGAAACATTAAAAAGCTCAGAAAATGTGCTAAATGGTATTTTATAGCATATTTCGACGTTTTAGAGCGGTTTGAGTGTTTTCTGCAAAACTCATTTTTAGCTAAAATACTTAGATTTCAACTTTTAAAGAATTTCTACTGCAATTGAAATTTCTGGAAAATAAGCAAAATTTTATGATTTTCTTTAGGAAGCTTACTATAGGTATTTTATCTAAAAAAATATTTTCAAAAATCTTGAAAATGCTTAAATCGTCAAAATGCAATAAAATAAGTTTTAAGCATTTTTAATATTTATAATTATTTACATATTTTTAAAAATCCATTAAAAATCTAAAAATCAATATTTTTAAATATTTCATATTATTTTCAAAATACATGAAACATTAAAAACCAGAAAATTGCTAAAATGGATTTTATGGCATATTTCGACGTTTTAGAGCGGTTTGAGTGCTTTTCTGGCAAAACTCATTTTTAGCTAAAATACTTAGATTTCAACTTTTAAAAGAATTTCTACTGCAATTGAAATTTTGGGAAAAGTAAGCAAAATTTTATATTTCTTTTAGGAAGCTTACTTATAGGTATTTATCTAAAATATTTTCAGAAAATCTTGAAAATGCCTTAATCGTCAAAAATGCAATAAAATCGTTTTATACATTTTAATATTTATAATTATTTACATATTTTTAAAAAATCATTAAAAATCTATAAAAATCAATATTTTTAAATATTTCATTATTTTCAAAATACTAAACATTAAAAGCCAGAAAATGTGCTAAATGGATTTTATGCATATTTCGACGTTTAGAGCGGTTTGAGTGCTTTCTGCAAAACTCATTTTTAGCTAAAATACTTAGATTTCAACTTTTAAAAGAATTTCTACTGCAATTGAAATTTTGGAAAAGTAAGCAAAATTTTAGATTTTCAAATTTTATAGTTATTTTATCTAAAAATATTTTTCAGAAAATCCTTGAAAATCTGAATCGTCAAAAATGCAATAAAATAACGTTTATAGCATTTTAATATTATAATTATTTACATATTTTTAAAAATCCAATAAAAATCTATAAAATCAATATATTTAAATATTTCATATTATTTTCAAAAATACATGAAACATTAAAAAGCTCAGAAAATGTGCTAAAATGGTTTTATGGCATATTTCGACGTTTTAAACGGTTTGAGTGCTTTTCTGCAAAACTCATTTTTAGCTAAAATACTTAGATTATCACAACTTTTAAAAGAATTTCTACTGCAATTGAAATTTCTGGGAAAAGTAAGCAAATTTTATGATTTTCTTTTAGAACTTATATGGTATATTTATCTAAAAAATAGTTTTCAGAAAATCCTTGAAAATGCCTTGAATCGTCAAAAAATGCAATAAAATAACGTTTATAGCATTTTAATATTTATAAATTATTTACATATTTTTAAAAATCCAATAAAAATCTATAAAAATCAATATTAATTTACAATATTTCATATTATTTTCAAAAATACATGAAACATTAAAAAGCTCAGAAAAATGTGCTAAAATGGTTTTTATTGCATATTTCGACTTTTTAGAGCGGTTTGAGTGCTTTTCTTGCAAAACTCATTTTTAGCTAAAATACTTAGATTATCAACTTTTAAAAGAATTTCTACTGCAATTGAAATTTTGGGAAAAGTAAGCAAAATTTTATGATTTTCTTTTAGGAAGCTTACTTAAGTATATTTTATCTAAAAATAGTTTTTCAGAAAATCCTTGAAAATGCCTTGAATCGTCAAAAATGCAATAAAATAACGTTTTATAGCATTTTAATATTTATAAATTATTTACATATTTTTAAAAAATCCCATTAAAAATCTATAAAAATCAATATATTTTAGAATATTTCATATTATTTTCAAAAATACATGAAACATTAAAAGCTCAGAAAAATGTGCTAAAATGGTATTTTATGGCATATTTCGACGTTTTAGAGCGGTTTGAGTGCTTTTCTGACAAAACTCATTTTTAAGCTAAAATACTTAGATTTTCAAACTTTTAATTAAATTTCTACTGCAATTGAAATTTATGGGAAAAGTAAGCAAATTTTATATTTTTTTAATTATATTTATCTAAAAATTTTCAAAAATTTGAAAATCTTAATCGTCAAAAATGCAATAAAATAACGTTTTATAGCATTTTGAATATTATAAATTATTTACATATTTTAAAAATCCCAATAAAAATCTATAAAAATCAATATTAATTTACAATATTTCATATTATTTTCCAAAAATACATGGAACATTAAAAGCCAGAAAAATGTGCTAAAATGGCATTTTATGGCATATTTCGACGTTTTAGACGGTTTGAGTGCTTTTCTGACAAACTCATTTTTAGCTAAAATACTTAGATTTCAACTTTTAAATAGAATTTCACTGCAATTGAAATTTATGGAAAATGTAAAATTTATGATTTTCTTTTTTACTATAGTTTTTATCTAAAAAATATTTTCAGTAAAATAACTTAAATCTTCAATATTTAAATTATTTACATATTTTAAAATCCCATTAAAATCTATAAAATCAATATTTTTAGAATATTTCATATTATTTTCGAAAATACATGAAACATTAAAAACTCAGAAAAATGTGCTAAATGGATTTATGCATATTTCGACGTTTTAGACGTTTGAGTGCTTTTCTGCAAAACTCATTTTACTAAAATACTTAGATTTCAACTTTTAAATAAATTTCTACTGCAATTGAAATTTTGGGAAAAGTAAGCAAATTTTATGATTTTCTTTTGAACTTATATAGTTATTTTATCTAAAAATAGTTTTTCAGAAAATCCTTGAAAATGCTTAAATCGTCAAAATGCAATAAATAGTTTTATAGCATTTTGAATATTTATATAATTATTTCATATTTTAAAAAATCCCATAAAAATCTATAAAATCAAATATTTAAATATTTCATATTATTTTCAAAATAATGAACATTAAAAACTCGAAAATGGCTAAATGGTATTTTATTGCATATTTCGACGTTTAGAACGGTTTGAGGCTTTTCTGCAAAACTCATTTTTACTAAAATACTTAGATTTCAACTTTTAAAAAATTTCTACTGCAATTGAAATTTCTGGGAAAATAAGAAAATTTATGATTTTTTTAGAACTTTAAGTATATTTTATCTAAAAATAGTTTTCAGAAAATCCTTGAAAATGCCTTGAATCGTCAAAATGCAATAAAATAAGTTTATACATTTTGAATATTTATAAATTATTTACATATTTTTAAAAATCCCATTAAAAATCTATAAAAATCAATATATTTAAATATTTCATATTATTTTCCAAAAACATGAAACATTAAAAGCTAGAAAATGTGCTAAATGGATTTTATGGCATATTTCGACGTTTAGAGCGGTTTGAGTGCTTTTCTGACAAAACTCATTTTTAGCTAAAATACTTAGATTTTCAACTAATTATTTTATTTTATCAAATTTTAAACTGAAATAACTAAAATATTAAATATTTAAATTTAAATATTATTTATATTTACATTAAAAGCTAAATGGAATGTTTGTATGTTAAGGTTTAGTCTGAACTCTTTTAAAATTGATTTCTTAAAATTTCACCATGAATTTTGAATAACAATTATGTTTGGATATTAGATTTCTAAAATTTTTTCAAATTGAAAAGTAATCGTAATGCAATAAAAGTTAATTTTATATTATATATTTATATTTAAATCATAAAAATCTAAATCAATTAAATCTATTTAAAACATGAATTAACAAAATGTGCTAATGTGATTTCAGTTTAGAGTTTGGTTCCAAACTCATTTTAAACGTTCATTAAAAAATTACTATGAATTAAATCTTTAAAATCATTAAATAATGAACAAAATGAATAAATAATTTACATGAATTATATTTTTTAAAATCTAAATAAAAAATAATATTTAAATTCATTATTTTCCAAAAAACATGAAACATTAAGTAAATGTAATGATTTTTATATTTCGACGTTGAGCGGTTTGAGGCTTTTCTAAACTCATTTAGCTAAATACTTATTTTCACTTTTAAAATTTCTACTGAATTGAAATTTTGGAAAAGTAAGCAAATTAATTATTTTTATTTATCTAAAATTTTTCAGAACTTAATCATGAATCGTCAAATGCATAAATAACTTTATAATTATATTTATTAATTATTTAATATTTAAAAATCCCATTAAAAATCTATAAAATCAATATATTTAATATTTCATATTATTCAAATATGAAACATTAACTCAAATGTTAATGATTAATATTTCGAGTTAGACGGTTTGAGTGCTTTCTGAAACATTTACTAAATATAGATTTCAATTTAAAAAATTACGCAATAATAAACAAATTTTATATTTTTTGTTAAGGTTTTTTCAAAGTTTCAAACTAATGTGAATCGTCAAATGAAATAACTTTAATTTAAATTAATTATTTCATATTTAAATCTAAATCTAAATCAATATTTAAATTTATTTTTTCAAATAAACATTAAGCTGTGCAATGTTTGCAATCGACGTTGAGTTTGACTTCAAACCATTGCAACAATTCACTTAAAACTGATTGAAATTAATACAATTAATTTTTTTTATTTTATCTAAAATTTTCAGAAATCTGAATCTATCGTCAAAATGCAATAAATCGTTTATGCATTTTGAATATTTATAATTATTTATATTTTTAAAAACCCATTAAAATATAAAATCAATATATTTAGAATATTTCATATTATTTCGAAAAATACATGAAACATTAAAAACTCAGAAATGTGTAAATGGATTTTATGATATTTCGAAGTTTTAACGTTTGAGTCTTTTCTGCAAAACTCATTTTTATAAATACTTAGATTTTCAAGTTTTAAAATAAATTTAAAATGAATTGAAATTTTGAGTAATAGTCAAAATTTCTATAATTTCTAAAGTTATATATGATTTTATTAAAATATTATTTTTCAAAAATTTTGAACTTAATCTGTAAAAATGCAATAAAATAAGTTTTAACATTTTAATATTTATAATTATTTAATATTTTTAAAAATCCAATAAAATCTATAAAATCAATATAATTTTAAATATTTAATTATTTTCAAAAATACATGAAACATTAAAAACTCAGAAAAATTGCTAAAATGGCTATTTTATGACATATTTCACGTTTAGCAGGTTTATGTTTCTAAAACTCATTTTTAGCAAAATACTTAGATTTCAACTTTTAAAAATTTTACTGAATTGAAATTTTGGGAAAAGTAAGCAAATTTAATTTTTTTTATATTTTATAAGAAAATATTTTTAAATCCTTGAAAATTTATGAATCGTCAAAATGCAGTAAAATAACGATTTATAGCATTAATATTTATAATTATTTACATATTTTTAAAAATCATTAAATCTATAAAAATCAATATATTTAGAATATTTCATATTATTTCAAAAATCATGAAACATTAAAAAGCTCAGAAAATGTGCTTAAATGGTATTAGGAAGCTTACTATAGTTATTTTATCTAAAAAAATATTTTCAAAACCTTGAAAATGCTAATCGTCAAATGCAATAAAATAAGTTTTATAGCATTTTAATATTTATAATATTTACATATTTTTAAAAAATCCCATTAAAAATCATAAAATCAATATATTTTAGAATATTTCATATTATTTTCAAAATACATGAAACATTAAAAAGCTCAGAAAAATGTGCTAAATGGATTTTATGGCATATTTCGACGTTTAGACGGTTTGAGGGCTTTTCTGCAAATTTAAATCATTAAATCAAAATCAAATTAAATATTAATTATTTTAAAAATGAAATAAATAAAATGAATGATTTAAATTTATTAATTTAGTTTTGAAATCTTAAAACTGTTAATTAAGAATTTAATTGAAATTTGACTTAATTTTTTATATTTTTATTAAAAATATTTGAATTAATTGAAGTAAAAATAATAATAATTATTTTATTTAATTTTAATATTAAATCAAAAATTAAAATCAATATTTAATATTTCAATTTAAATCAAAAATTAAATCAAATTTAAATTTATATTTTCATTAGACTTAGCTTCTGAAATCTTTATAATATTATTTTAACTTTTAATTTTCTGCAAAATTTAGAATACAATTTTATGATTTTCTTAGAATAGTAACAAATATTATTTTTGAAAATTTAAATCTAAAAAAAAAATCATTATACATAATTTAAATTATAATATTTAACTTAAAATTATAATAATATTTAAATATTCAATTATAAATAATATTAAAAAAAAGAAAATTATTTTGAATTGTAAGTTTATTTACTTTAAATTTTTTTAAATTTTAAAAAAATTTCTATTTTGATTTATAAAAAAAATTTGATTTCTGAATACTTAAGGAATTATCATTTCGAAAATTTAAAATGCTTAATGTCAAAAATAATTTATATTTTTTTAAAATTACTTAATAAATTATTTAAAATGAATTTTATCAATTTATTTAAAATAATAAAATTTTAAATATTATATTTATAAGTTTATATATTTTTTAAAAATTAATTAAAAACTAAATATTTTAATGAATAATATATTAA